>LR749793.1:930130-957630 GCA_902729485.2 Mus minutoides
TCTTAACCCAGCTCTCCTGGGTTCCACAGCTCTTCCACCTTTCTATTGTTCACACTGGAAAGGATGGAGGCCAGTCTCATCCTTTGACTTTTCTTGCACATTCCAATCATAGCCAGTTAGCAAACCCAGTAACTCCATTTCTAAAACAGCTTGTGGCTGTGAACCTTTACTGGTAGATATACTACAGCTACCTCCTTGTTACACAACTTGTCTCAGCTGTTTCCTCTGTTTTGCTCCCCCAGATCTAGTGTCTACCTAGAACTATTCTCTTGAAATATCCTATGTATTGTGAAAAGTCGTCTGCAGAAGCTCTTGAGTGCTCTACCAAGAGTAAAATTTAAATCTCATCCATATCCCCCTCTGCCTCCACTTTGCTGTGGTTGAAAACGTTGTAATAGCTTGGAATCTTGTAATTGCAAAGCTTTTATTAGTGGTCAGAAGATGCTGCATGAAGTTTCATAAGAGTGCACAGCTAGCAGTTGCCAAATGTCTAAAATTCTGTTTGATTGAGCTATTTTAAGATAACTGAATGTATAAATTTGAGTTTGGCACATACTTTTAAACCAGTGGAATTCAGCAGCCTGTGAGGAAATAAATAAAATACGGACCAAGACACAAGGCCAGCTTTGTTTTATTTCTGTAACAAACATTATGAGACTCTTTTTGGTTATGTTTTAAAGTATTTTCTTTGAATTCTGAATACATTTCCTAATAGCTTCATCTTTGACATATTCATTTGTTCCTATTTCATTTTTATTCTGGAAGATTATCTTTAGGATGAATTTATAGGAAACAAAGAAATTACTGTCATTTAGTCAGTGCTTAGTACAGTACAAATTAATTTCTACTAAATTGTGTTGAAAGGTGAGAGTTATAGGACATATGGAGAGAATTTCAGTTGAACATGGTGACTCTCTTACAGGAACATGATGGTTAGTGTTATCCAGCTCATTCTGGCAGAAACAAAGGAGGAAGTTCTTGAAGAAAATACAATGAAGCCCAGGGATATAACAGTGATCACAGAAAGATAATTAAAAATTAGACTTAAAAATAATTTGGAAAAATTCGATAAGACTCTACAAACAGATTAAATAAGCTTCTGGCTTAAGAGAGGAGGTTATGATGTGGTACTGTTTGCCAAGCCAGAAAAGACAGAAGGTATTTAAATTTAACACCATGAGGATGACAATTCAGCTTGCTGCAGCATATGTTTAAAATTCTATATAGGGCACCAGAAATGAGTTTCATTTGAATTATTTTGAATTATCCATTAATTATAAAGATAAGGGGGAAACTGTGGTTAGAAATTTAGATGTTAGAGGATCCTTGTTAAATGTGGTTAATGTCTTACAAATGGACCAGAATTTTTAATATGGCAGATAAGGATGAGAATCAACTCAGTGATACCATGAAAACCATGCAAGGAAGTGGCATCAGGAGGATGAAGGCAAGAATCTCGAACAATCAGAGGGCACATAAGGTAAGGACTAAAATGTACCTGTTGATTTTAGTAATCAGAAACATCTGCAAGGTGGGACTTGTGACTGAAACAATGAAGCACAGATTAGGATAAGAGAGTCTCAGGACATGGGAATATGGTAAATGAGAATCAAAGAAAAAAAAATAAAACCCTTGAAATATACCTAATTTAACTAAGGTGCCTAAGAAATTGGAAGCTGTGATCCAGACAACACATAGATGCCCAATACATGGGGCAGCTAGTTTTCTGTGTGCCTCATGAGAAGAATCCAGAAGTGGAAACACGTTTTTCCAAAAGGCTCTGCATTTTCTCTCTGATGTAGAGTTCATTTGCTAAAAATGACGGCGAACATCAAAGTAGTGAAGGCTCAAAAATATTATTGTAGGATATGAAAGAGGAAGTAGAGAGTGCATAGTTAGAAGTCTTACTGTGTAGTGGTAATAGCTCCACTGATGTAGGAGACTGTGAGTTTGTAGTGGCTTCAAGCCACGCTGTCAAGGCATTTATTTTCATTGGGGTTTGGCAGCCAGATGTATGATGAGAAAGGGAGGGACCTGTTGATCTAGGGTTAGATGTGGGGTTTTACAAAGGACAGAGGAGGACAACTTACAGTCTCAACAAGAGTTTTAAAAGTAATAAAGTCACAAGACTTTGTACATGGGTGAATAACGTGGATCATTCATTGTCTCCTCTTAGCAAAAAAAAGCAGTGTTGATTTGTGTCATTGATCTCTGTATGTAACATCAGAAAGATGAGATAGGTAATACTTTGCCTGTTTATAAACCAGGAAAATGAGCTCAGATTAATGATTAAATGAACCAAGTGTGCAGATGAGTAATTAAGATAATTTTGACACTGATATTATTACAAGAAGTCCAAAAGGACGAGACAGCAGAAAATTGAGGTGATTGTGAAATTGAGGTGATTGTCTGCATTGGTATTATCCATATTTATGCAGGTACTGATGTAGGAGTGTTGGATTACTATCCATACAGAAGTGACAGCCATCAAGATAGAAGAGTAGTTCTTTATTATTACTATTATTATTGGATATTTTTTAAATTTATATTTCAAATGTTAACCCCTTCCCACCCTCCTCCCCAGAAGAGTGGTTCTTAACCTGTGTGTCTCAACCTCTTGGGGATTGAAAGACCCTTTCACAGGGGTCGCATATTAGATATCCTGAATATTATATATATATACTGATTTGTAACAGTAGCAAAATTATAGTTATGAAGTAGTAAGAAAAATAAATTTATGCTTGGGTAAGGTCACCACAACACAAGGTAATATATTAAATAGTCACATGCCTAGGAGGGTTGAGAACCACTGTGGGCCTGAGTACCAGAGGCTTTCCACGGAAATCTCTGGCCAGGACTGGTGCGAGGGTTACAGAGAAGGAAAGTAAATGCGGGCAGGGAGGGGAAGTTGCTTCCCCACTTCCACTGTGCTGGTCCGCTCCACCCTCGTCTCTGCCATGCTGTAATTCCGTGCCACCCTGCACTGAGTCCACTCAGGCGAGGCCGAAGAGAAGCCAACTAGCCACTGAGGAGTGTGGCAGAGCATCAACTGGAGCTTTGGGATTGCAGATCTCTCCCCAAGTGTTACAGCTCTTAGGACAAAGTCTCAGATGATAGAATAGTTCTCACACACCTTTTATTTCCTGGATAGGATTTATATACAGTTTTGGGGATGATTCAGGGTTTGGCAGCAGGTATTTCACACTGTCTTGGACTGAGAGTTTGGAGAAACGTTATTTGCATGTGGGAGGGCTTAAATTTCCATTGGGCAGAAAACTCGAATTCTAAATTTATTATTGGATCTGTATTATAAACATTACATTAGCCTTCTATTTTTAACTATTAAGTAAGAAGTTAATGGAGAGAGTTTAGCTGCATTTTTGCTGAATATAAAAAGTACAAGATGGTTTGTATCAACAACTGGCTACATTAATAAAACATCCCATTTTTAATTGAATATTTGAAAGCATGCCAATGTATAAAAGAGTTACAAGCTGCTACATAATATAACAAGGTGAATTAATCAAGATTGCATACAGTGGGTTGCTACTGAATGTATTTGAAAAAGCAGAGAGCATAAATTTATAATTCATATATTTAAAGTTGTAGTAAAATACTTTACTAAGTAATAATGTCAACAAAATATTTCTGTTCTTGTTTGTGACTTGAACTCCTAATTCAAATCTAGTTTGTAACTTGATGGAGTGAGAAATAACATCCTTAAATCAAAATTAATGTCAATATTAATGATATTATTTTACATTTTATAGCATATCACATTTAAAATAATCTCTTAACTTTATTCGTGATTCCTGTATAACATAGCCCACAATGAGTAAAAATTTCTATAGTTATGTGAGTTTCTAATTAATTAAATCTTGCTGGGCCATTTCATACATGTGTTTAATTCACACTGATTATTCTCACCCCCCCCCCCTAATCACTCTTAACTCCCACACACCCTTCCATCATCCACTCCTCTCTACAGGTCACTTTCTCCTGATCCTTCCTTCCTTCCTTCCTTCCTTCCTTCCTTCCTTCCTTTCTTTCTTTCTTTCTTTCTTTCTTTCTTTCTTTCTTTCTTTCTTCCTTTCTCTTTCTTCCTTTCTCTCTTTCTTTCTCTCTTTCTTTCTCTCTTTCTTTCTTCCTTCCTTCCTTCCTTCCTTCCTTCTTCCCTCCCTCCCTCCCTCCCTCCCTTCCTTCCTTCCTTCCTTCCTTCCTTCCTTCCTTCCTTCCTTCCTTTCTTTCTTTCTCTTTTTCTTTCATTCATTTTTGTATAATCCACCCAGTTTAACTATGACCATCAGGGTGACTATGGGGATGGGACCATCAAATGGAACCTACTATGCTCAATAGTGGGTACAAACCTGAAAATAGTGACTCCCCCTCTCCCAGAATCTATCATCCAATAGTTCAGCAGATAAGAATACAGTCCCAAGCCAGGCATGTTGGCACACACCTTTAATCCCAGCACTCGGGAGGCAGAGGCAGGTGGATTTCTGAGTTTGAGCCCAGCCTGGTCTACAAAGTGAGTTCCAGGACAGCCAGGGCTATACAGAGAAACCCTGTCTCGAAAAAATAAATAAATAAAAAGAATACAGTCCCATGAGCTTCTTCACCATCCTTGGCTAGCTATTTGACAGGCCAATCTTGGGCAGACACAGTGCATGTAAACATAGCAGCAATGAGTTCATGAATGCAATGGATTTTAAGGCTAACAACATTTGTTTGTGGATTCAAGCATGGATGCTTAGAAGGCAGTTTGATGTCATGTCCACATAGCTTAACAACAGTAGTAGCAATCCTATTCTTTAATCTTCCTGCTTTAATGTCATCAGTGTTCTGTTGACCCTTGTAACTTAAGGTATCCTCCATCCCAAATACCAAATACCTCCAAAAAAATAACAAGAGTCTGAGGAGCCATTTTGAGCAATGGAAACACTCACTGACTGTGTAATCATGAGAGATCCAAATACCAAGAGATCCAGGTTTTGGGTTTGCTGCATATACCACTGTAGAGGAGTAGAATGCAGGACTCTGAGATAGAGCTTAGCATTTACTTTTTCTCTTCAAGCTTATCCTTTCTCCTCAGTGTATAAAAGTGATTACTGGACATAAATGCTTTTAAAGAGTAATCTGATCCATGAAGAAAGATATAATGCAGAGCAAGCAATTTTACCCCCAATTGTAAAACAAAATAAGGGCAAAGGCAGATGGATCAGAATGTTGTGGATTCTCTGATACTCCTTATTCTTCAAAGAGTTTTACAGCTCTGACTACATCCATAATGCATGACACAAGCAGAAATTGCTTAAGGCTTGCAAAAAAAAAATGCAATATAAACACCAGAGTGGATTTATTTTTGAAAAATCTATTTTTTAGTTTTGCTTTATAATCCTCTTTCTCCTCTTCTTTCTCCTTTTTCTAAACCATTTCCTTGCCTTTACGGTGCTTATTGTTTGATTGTTTTGTTTTCTAATGTTTGAATTTTTTCATGGGAACAATTGTGGCTTGTTTCCTTTTTTTTCTTTCATTATTTTTATTAGATATTTTCTTCATTTACATTTTAAATGCTATCCCAAAAGTCCCCTATACCCTTCCCCCGCCATGCTCCCCAACCCTCTCACTCCCGCTTCCTGGCTCTGTCATTCTCCTGTACTGGGGTATATGATCTTTGCAAGACCAAGGGCCTCTCCTCCCATTGATAGCCGACTAGGCCATCATCTGCTACATATGCAACTAGAGACAGTTCTGGAGGGTTAGTTCCTATTGTTGATCCTCCTATAGAGTTGCTGACCCCTTTAGCTCCTTGGATATTTTCTCTAGCTCCTTCTTTATGGGCCCTGTGTTCCATCCAATATATGACTGTAAGCATCCACTTCTGTATTTGCCAGGTCTCACAAGAGATAGCTATATCGGGGTCCTGTTAGCAAAATCTTGCTGGCATATGCAATAGTGTCTGGGTTTGGTGGTTGTATATGGGATGGATCCCTGAGTGGGACAGTCTCTGGATGGTCCTTTCTTCTGTCTCAGCTCCGAACTTTGTCTTTGTAACTCCTTCCAAGGGTATTTTGTTCCCCATTCTAAGAAGGAATGAAGTATCCACATTTTGATCGTCCTTCTTCTTGAGTTTCATATGTTTTGCAAATTGTATCTTGGGTAGTCTAAGTTTCTAGGTTAATATCCTCTTATCAGTGAATGTATATCATGTGTTTTCTTTTGTGATGGGTTACCTTACTCAGGATGATATCCTCCAGAACCATCCATTTGCCTAAAATTTTCATAAATTCATTGTTTTTAATTGCTGAGTAGTACACCATTGTGTAAATATACCAAAATTTCTGTATCCATTCCCCAGAGCTCCCAGGGACTAAACCACCAACCATGGTGGGACTCATGGCTCCAGCTTCATATGTAGCAGAGAATGACCTAGTCGGTCATGAATGGGAGGAGAGGCCCTTGGCCCTGTGAAGGCTCTATGTGGCCTTTTCAAAGCATTGTGGCCTGTTTCCTTTTCAAAGCATTGTTTTTATCCTGAGTTTGAATTGCAGTTTGTAGAGTATGTACAGATAAAAATTCTCATGCAAACATACTGTGTTTTCATATTTTCTTTCAATCAGTCTCTTCCTATTAACAACACAAAGAAACCCAAATCAACTATGAGCTTAGTTGTCTCTTACAAAGCATTGACGAGCATTTCATTGTGTAGGTAAAGTAGGTGTGATCTTCAATTGTACACACTGAGGTAAAACAGGCTTAAGAAGAGTCAAGCACTCCTCAGTCCTAAAAGTGCCTAAATCTTAACACCCTATATTGAGACCAGACTTTACAACCTGTAAAGTGGGTGTCTTTGGGCAATTCATTTAACCTCTGTTACTCCCAACTTCCCCACTTGTAAAAACCACTCTGTTAGCACCTCCCATTTCTCTCCCTCTCTTCCATCTTTCCTTTTCTCCCTTCATCCCTCCAATGCTCTTCTTTCACCCTTCCAATATTTCATGCCATTAAGTGCCTCAAGATTTTGCAGCACAGATACATCAAATACAATAATGGAATCTAATTTTGATAAAAACCTGAAAAGCATATGGGTAAAGTTCAAACAAACAAACAAACAACCCCCCAACACTACAAGCATTGTGCTGAGTTATGGCTTCCATTGCTGTGAATGAACAACATGACCGAGATAACTCTTACAAAGTGAAATATTTAATTGGGGATGCCTTACAGTTTCAAAGGAACAATCCATTATCACCATGACAAGAAGCATAGTAGTGTTCTGGCTGTCTTGATGCTGGAGAAGGAGCTGAGAGTTCTGCATCTTGACCTAAAGGCATCCAGAAGGAGATATCTTTTGCAGGCAGCTAAGAGAAGGGTTTCTTCTGCACTGGGCAGGGCTTCAAAGCCCATTTTCACAGTGACATACGTCCTCCAACAAGGTCACACTTAATAATGCCATTTCCCCTGGACCAAACATTTTCAAAACACTGCTGACATCCTTAAGAAGCAACTATAAAAGCCATGTGTTGGGATCTACAACTGTAATCTCAGTATTCAAGACCTGAAGCAGGGTCCTCCAGCATGATTTTGAAGCTAAACTAGGCTACTTAACAAGTTCCACACGAATCAGAGCTACAATGTAAAATACGGTTGTAATTTAGTGCCTCTGTGCAATTGAAAGCCCAAGATTTGACTTTAGGTAGTCATATTGTATAAAGAGTTAAAGAATTCAGTATGCACTCTGCTGGATGGAAGCAATTCTAATAGGTCAGAGGCATTTACAGCATCAGTTTTCTCTTTTCCATCATTGAACACATAGTATAGAATTTTCTACTGGCTGCACACCTTTTCTAGGATGTACTGTACATATTCTAGGTAAAGCAACTTCAGTGTGTTGCTTAACCTTTCAAAACTTAATTTTGTCGTCTGTAAATACTGAGACAGAACAAAGTCTGGGTATTCTATAAGATAATATAGTGCACATCAGCTGTGAAAGTGAGAAGCACAAACTAAGATCCCCCCAAAATTTCCGTTCTCTGAGAATTGGAAGGGATTAAGTGGTTTTTCTACTTTAATTCTTATTAAAAATCAATCAAACAAAGAAACAAAACCTAGGGCTCCTTATTTTGAGGTCAGGCTCTTCTCCTACCTTATTTGTATTTGTTGATATATTCAGTTCCTGGAAGTTGTGTGTCTGAAGCCCTTATTTCATTTCTGAAGTTGTTACCCATCACTGATTACAGGAAAACACCTGTAGTTCATAACTATGCAACCTCCACAGTTAGTTCACATCATGCATGTTTGCATTCTTCCATCGCAGACACTCCATTAATTCTGCTTAGAGGCTCATGATAGCTTCTCTAGTTCTAATAAGGTCAGTGAGGAGTTTCCATTTTGAGATGAATCAGCTAACTGATTAGTAATCTAATTGTGAGAGTAATAGCCCATTATACAAAAAGTTTTATCCACTCTCCAGGGGTGGAAATGACACAAGGTCATAGTAAGGAACCACAGAGTCAGCATAGCAGAGAGTATTATCTCCAAATAGAACAGCTGGAATAAGATTGTTTTAATGAGTACTATTTAGCATAAATTTTTCATTCACCACAATTTTAACTACAATTAGGAGTTATTTCTAATCTAGGTACCATTACAAAACAGTCTTCACCACAGAGTTTTTCTAATTGATGAAATCATCACTCATGGGTCTCATTGTCATTGATTTAATAAATATGTGTTGATGGTCTATGTGGCTATGAATAGGTAGTCATGGTCTCAACCTTTGCAGAATTCCAGCTATTAGCATGAACACTCCAAGCCAAAGAAGAAAGAAAAACAATAGTTACTAATTCTGTTAAGTGCTTCCTTCTACTGAAGGAGGTTTATCAGCATAATCACAATCACTACACATGGAATTTTAATAAGGCAACACTGACTTTGTGTAGATACTTGATTTATTATTATTAAAGTATTGGTATGTATTGAAAAGTCTAAAATCAATTATTAAATGAAACCAGGATTTTTTAGGTCCTGGAAGAATACAAGCTTTTTATAATAATGCCTTAAAATCTTAAATCCTTTTGAACTGGCTGACAAGATTCTTGACCACCCTAGCCTAATGATAAGTCTCGGAGTATTACTTTAGGTGACAATGTTAGTGAGTGGAATGTGGTCACATGTGCCCTCATGATATTGCTCCTATTGAATGTGATCTTAAATATACTGTCCTGCCTCCAATGCTGTTTCACTTTATATATATATATATATATATATATATATATATATATATATATATATATATAAAGAAGATAGATGCTAATTCTAACTCAAAATGCAAAATAAGTACATAAAACTCTAGGACAGCAAGATGGTTTAACTGTAGCAGATATACGCACAGAGCATGAGCCACCAAGTCTGACCTCCAGAATATGATGCCAGGTTTTCTTTAGACCTATACAAAAGCATGCACATGTGCAAACACACACACACACACACACACACACACACACACACACACACACACACAGAAAGAGAGAGAGAGAGAGAGAGAGACTAAATAAATAAATAAGCAATTGGGTGTAATTTAAATAAATAATTATAAAAAGAGAACTTTGAACATAAGTGCTTCTGAGCTAGCTCAGAGCTCTCTCATGTTATAAACAGCTCTAATCAATCATGTCCACCTCATGGTAAACGAGGCCTGATTAAGTCCCAGCTCGGCTGTATTGCAGCCAAAAAGAGGAATGCCTTTTTTTAAAACGTGAAAGCACCAGTGTTGCCAACTTACCATCTAGAGAGATTTTGAAAATCTGATAATAAAAGAGAGATAATAACACACAGAGCAAACCTATCCTATGATGCTACTGACCTGGATTTAGCCACAAGGATTTCTTCAGCTGTAGGAAAGGTTGGGAACAATTAAGCCTTACCTTCAAGAGAGCCTATGTTGAAATAACTTCAGGATTTCTATTATGAGTCATTTCTATTATGAGCTGTTTTCTAGAGTGTATACATTACTGGATCTCCAATATGATATGGATTTGGCCAGAAGAGGCAAGCTCTATAAGTTCTGGAACTTGCTCTAAGAGACCCAGGGTTAGACAGTTCTAGATGCAGAAGGGTCTTCTCCATGAGTAAACCTCATCAATATTCCCGGGAGGAGCTTTATCCTAAAGTTCCAGTGTGAAACAGTGCAACTGTGGTTTAGTGAGGGGAAATGGAATAATGAAAATCTTAGAACATTAGGTTTCTATCAAATGCACACAAACAAAGGCTACCTTAAAGTAGCTGAAGCAACAAATTAAGATTTATTAGGATGACATTTTTCTGGTGTTCTGAAATTTTTAAAAAATCACCAAAACCTCCCAAGACTTTTGGAGAAGAGACACTGAAATAACTTCTATGTAAGATCCTGAAGGAATCTTTTGCATATGGTAACATTTCCAAAAGCTCTCTTTACTTCTCATCTATGTCTTTACAAGGTGAAGTTATATAACTCTATTTTGGAAGATTTCCCAGTGTGCTACATTCACTACAGTCAACTTAAGGGAGAGAGAGAGAGAGAGAGAGAGAGAGAGAGAGAGAGAGAGAGAGAGAGAGTTTGCTTTAGCATATGGATTTAAAAATGGTATGTCCATCATTTCCCTGAAGACATGGCCACAGGAACATGGTCACATTACAGCTACAGTCAGTTTGCAGAACAGGAAGTATGGACAGGCTATAAAACTTCAGTACCTTCTCTTAATGCTCCCTGCCCACCAGGAAATCTCTACCTGCTAAAGGATCTACATCCTTCCAAATCAGCATGAATGGCTAGAGATACAGTATTGAAACAGATGAGCCTACATGAGTACTCCATAATCATATTACAACGGTGAATATGTGGTACCTTTTGATCAATAAATCATCTCTATGTCTTTGGAAGTTTAAGTTATGCGAATCTATGGTCCACAGTTTCTGAGAAGAGAGAAAATAGAGATTCAATTTTCTGATGAAAATTTCTAGTTTGAGAGACAGATCATCCATTGAACTTTCACCCTCAGTCCCCAACTGGATGAGGCAAAGAAAAGAGTAAAACAGGAATGGAGAGATGGTTCTGAAACTACGTTAGTCTCACAACCAGTATAAGTAATAAATAAATGGGAGCTATGTGTGAAAAACCATGGAAGTAACTGGCAACATGAACTCAACAGAACTCTCTTGACTCTAGAATTGACATGTTAAACTTTGAAAATTATGACTGCCAATTCTACCAGCAGGATAGGAAGCAAAGAGAAAATGAATGTCAAAAAACAAAAAATCAAAACAAAAAACAAAAAAAAAAAGAAAAGAAAAGAAAAAATGAATGTTGCTGTAGAACTTTAGAATTTTAATGTCTTTTCAGGAATAATTTCAGAGGAGGATCAATTGTAGATTGTATTTATTTCTCTATAGGAAGAAAGGGATGCTCTTTATGGTTAATTTTGTTTAATTTTATAGAAAGACAACAGTTTTCATGCACTTTAAATTTCTGGCTCTGTGTAAATGATGGAGACTTTTATCTAGTGTGTGTTACATAACCCTGGCTAGTTCTTCCACCCAGCTGCACAAGAAGAGCCAAGGGATCTCCCTAGAGTTCCCTTCCCAGCCAAACCCCAAAACACAGAGGATTCTAAGAAATCCAGCAGATTCTGCCCTGTGTCTGGGGCCAAAAACTTTCTTGGTTTTCTGTGCTATTGTCAAGTTCTTTAGTATGCTCTCTCCTTGACTCAGGAACTATTGGCAAATTTTAGATAGACACAGAAGCCAAAACACAAAAACAAAAAGAAACAGGGCCTCCCGCTTAACTTTGGTTCTAGACTATTCAGGTTCTATACACCAAACTAAAAAAAAAAAAAATCTTTGAATGATCAAGGCTTGTGCAATCCACTAGAGATCACAATGTGAGTGTGGAGAGACAACCCCAGGGTAATAAAGTACTACCATGTTTGTTTTTACTTCCAGTAAATATGTTTTTTTTTTTTTTTTTTGATTTGTGAAAATGAGTACCTGGAAAGACTAAAATTAAGATACTCTATTCTGGTTAGCCATATCTTTGCATAAAAATCTCTTATGGCACTCATAGATTTACAAACATACACAACTAACCACAACTGAATCTATGCATATATCTGGTGGAGTGTATATATTAAAATAATATAATCAAAAATAGACTTTTCCCCATAAAGAATCCTGACATCCCCTTAGCCAGTTTGGATATCTGTGCTGCTCTGGGATTCTTCAATGCTCTTTACTATGGCCCGAATAGTTTTTACCAGGCCAGCTACACTGGGATTTCTGCCATCCTTATTTAAAAGCCCTCATTACTATTTTGAGAATCATCTCTTTGTACCTTTACATGTTCTTTTTTTTTTCTGTTGGTTCATTTCTTTAGAGAGTTGACTCTTCTCATTCATTACACAACACACTTTCAGATTGCTGCATTTCTTAACCTTGAAATTCTTTCTCTCATTTCTTTGTTCCATCTGCCTTTTCTCATATAGGTAGCTATATATATATATCATGTGGTTGTGAGATAAAAGATATGGCCACCTAACATGGAGGATACCATTGTCTGTGTCTGTCAGCACACTGTCACCTCTGAAATATTTGCTTTTAAAGGCAAATTTGTACAGAACCAATTTTCTTCCCAAACAGCTATGATTACTGTCCTTCCACACAACTGATACTCGTGTAGCTAGGACACTCTGTTCCATCTGGGTTTCCTTCACAACTCCCAAGCATCTCTCTTGTCTCTTACAATCTCTAAGACTTGTGGGAAATACCTGAAGAGTTTTCAGTTTGGATATCAGTGTAAAAGAACTGAGGGTTTCTGGCAGTTTGTGTACCTCCCACCATCAGCTTTGTGGCCAATTGCTAACTTAAGAAAAAATATGAAGGACTACCCCTTTCGCTGTCCCAGCAGAACAGACACCATGGTGAATTTATGTTGCTGAGGATTTGATATCCTGGCAAAATTATATTGATGTGTTTCCTTGCCTACTTTTGTGTTCCTGTTCTGGTAAATCTCCCTTCACATACTTACTTTATAAAGCATCAGAAAATAAATGCTAAGTTCAGGCTTGATGGCTTTTTAGTAAACCCAACCTAGATGGGAGTAACCGGGCACTTTTTTATTGAATATAAGAGCCACTCCATGAGACAGAAACAGTGATATTTTTTTATCATATGTGTCACTCAAAAGTAACTAGCTAATTAATTAATTTAAATAAAATTGAAACACTTTACTAAACCAAGCCTAGATGAGGAAGTTTTTCCACAGGAGGGGACAGGACCTGGTTGGGAAAAGGGACAAGGAGTGGAAGAGGGGAACATGATGAGGTATTGGTGTGGGGTTGTGGAACAGGACTGAATCCCTGAGGGCCAGCAGATAGAACAGAAATGGGCAACCTTGGGAGGTAGGAGTTAGGGGGACCCTTTAGAATGTTCCAGAGTCCTAGGAGGTGAGAGACCCTCAAGACTCAATCGGAGAGACTTTAGATGAGATGCTCTACAGTGGGGAGAGGGAATTTGTGGAGTCCACCTTCAATAAAAAAAAAACAGGGCATCAAGTGGAGTGCTGAGGTTGTCATCCCACAGTCAAAACCTCTAACCCAGAATTGTTCCTGCTGAAAGAACTGCAGGGTCAAAATGGACAAGAGCCTGAGGGAAAGGATGTCCAGTGACAGGCCAAAATTGGTATCCAGCTCAAGGGAAGGCCCCAAGGCCTGACACTATTACTGATGCTATGCTATGCTTAAAAACAGGAGCCTAGCACAGCTGCTCTCCCAAAGACCCAACAAGCAGCTAAAATAGTCAGATGAAGATATTTGCACCCAACCAATGTTCAGAAGCTGGTGACTCTTGTAGTTGAATTAGGGTAAAGCTAGAAGAAGCTGAGGAAGAGAGTGACCCTGTAGCACCCAGCAGTCTCAATTAACCTGGACCACCAAGATTGTTCAGACATTGAGCCACCAGCCAGACAGCATACACCAGCTGATATGAGGCCCCAACACATATACAGAAGAATGCTGTGTAGTCTGGCCTCAGTAAGAGAATCACCTAACCTTCAAGAGACTTGAGGCCCCAGGAAGTGGGGAGATCTGGTGTGGTTAGGGGCTGGGGACACCCTCTTGGAGATGGGTGTTGGGGGAAGAGGTATGGGATATGGAACAGTCAGTGGGTGGACTAGGAGAGGAATAAAAATTGGACTGTAAAAAAAGATTAAAGAAGAAAAAAGGAATAAAAGAAAAATATATAAAGAGAATGACCACTGATGTTTGAGGAGTCTTCCATGAACTCCTTGGATGTCCATGAGGGGTTGGGAATAGGGGTTATGTGTGTGGAAGTATAGATGCACCTTGTTCCCTGTAGATGGGGGACAGAAGGCAACATAATTCATTCTCTACCTTGGTCTTTGAGATGTATCTGTAGTCTTTCACTGATCCCAGGGCTCAGCTAGGCAGGCCTGCCAGAAATCCACAGAGATCACCTGTCTCTACCTCTCTAGCACTAATATTGCAGGCATGCCACACCATGCTTAGCTGCTTTACATCAGCTCTGGCCAACAAACTCAGGCCCTCATATATGAGTAGCAAACACGTTACCAAAGGAGCTATCTCTTCAGACCCTCTGCTGAAGCTTTTAAAAACAATATACTTGTTCACAATATACTTGTCTTCTAAAATTAAAAGTGGTAATATTATAATTTATTCATCTAATCAGAAAATACTATAAGTTTTACATCCATCATTTCCAAACGTGAGAAGTAAAACAGGGATGATTGGGAACAAGACACAAAGAAGCCCGGGATGCTCCGTCTCACCACATGCCCAAATCAGTGAAGCCAAGTGCCCATACACTGAAGCCCCTGAAAGTAGGAACTGAATCAAATCTTTCTTCCAGTCTTCTGATTGTCATTTTTAAGGTACTTTAAGCAATGGGCAGCTAACACAGGAACCTGGAACCCAGAATTGAGGTCGTTTCTATGATTATACCTGAGCATGAGGTTTTGAAGCCTTTGGAACATGTGTGTAAGAAGAATTTGCATGTTGGAGATAGGCTAGAAAAGTGTTTAGAACATTGTAGGTAGAGTTTACTATGTGATGTAGGTGATTAAGCTGTCATCACCAAAGACCAGCTTGCCGACAGGAATGTGGACAGTAAAGATTATGTTCAAGAGATTTTTAGATGGAAATAAACAGTCCACTGTGGATTAGACAAGCCTGTTATGTTACCCGGTGGCAAATAACCCAATGCCACTTGGGTGTAAACTATAAAGTGAAGGGAACTAATTAATCTGGTAGAGATTTTGGGACAAACTGTCATTCACACTCTCAGATATTGCTGGCTGGTTTAAGGTGATTTACAGTGAATTTATGAGCAAGCAGAATATAAAGATTTGGGGGGATGTGGAACATCCAGAAAAAAGTAAGTGTAAAGTTGTGAAGAAAGGAGAGATTTCTAGACATTCATGCCATTATAAAGAAAAGCTAAGTACTTGGCAGAAGTACATTGGAAGAGACTTGTGGACATCTCAGGAACTGGTCCAACTGTACCCATTTCAGTCTCAAGGATATTAAAGTCCCTTGAAAGACTTCAGAAAAGACAGCTTCTGAGTAGCCTTCTTGCACAGGGTCTCCTAGAGATGAATCTGCCAGTGTGCGCAGCTATAAGAACATTCAAAAGATACCAAAACCACATTTGAAGAAGACCCTGTGACTGCTTGAACCTCACTCAGCCTTATCCACATGATGCTGGTTTTGAAGGCTATAACTATGTAGTCACAAGGGCTGGATTTTGAAGAAAAGTCCATGTTCATTGCAGGTAATTGGCAACAGGGTCAGAATACTTAGAAGATGCCCTGTGAGGGAGTAATATATAAAAGCTATGAAGGTGACGTCTTCGCTACAAAGGACATTCTAAGAAAGTAGAACAAACACTAAAGAAAGAGTACTGCTGTGTGTAGTGAACACATTGAGACTAAAAAGGAGGCTATGTGGAGTGGACCCAGAAAGACCATGGTGCTACCAAGACTTCTGGAGCTCACACATAGATATGCAAGATACAATATTTGCCCTGTTGTGTGGTAGAACCTTCCCCTAATGAATAAATATTTCAAGGAGCCAATCACTGGGCAAGTAGGCAGGACTTTCAGGTCAGAGAGAAGAGGGGAGGCAGGAGAAAGATACTTACTTTTGCATGGGAAAGAGCATGGGGACACAATGTAGGTAGTGACAGGCCCCCAATTTAGGTGGAGGATCCACCAGGATCTGCCATCGAAGGATTTATGACTTAAAATAGCTTACAAAATTAGGATGCTAGTTTCTGCACACAGAGATTGTGTTACCTGTAGATTCTAAACTAAGATTGTGTGGTGTTTTCCTTCATGCAGCGACTCAACTGATTTCCAGAGAAAGGTATGGGACTCATTGCTCCAGCTGCATATGTAGCAGAGAATGGCCTAGTTGGCCATCAATGGAAGGAGAGGCCCTTGGTCCTGTGAAAGCTCTATGCCCCAGTGTAGGGGAATGCCAGGGCCAGGAAGCAAGAGTGTGTGGCTTGGTGAGCAGGGGTTGGGGGGTGGATAGGGGTGTTTTGGAGGGGAAACTAGGAAAGGGGATAACATTTGAAATGTAATAAAGTAAAGCCTAATTTTTAAAAAAAAATGTAGGTTTTTAAAACTCCAATTCTACACAATATTTTGGCCACGTCTAATTCAACATCATAGCAATGGCCATGTTTTAAAGATTTTAGTTCTGGCACAATTTTCATTCTTTGTGTTTCTGTACTAGCTTCAATGTGTAAATATATCTGAGGATGTACACCCCAACAATGTTCTATTTGCTAGTTGACAAAATGAGGATGGATGCTTTCTGGTATATGACTGATAATAAAGTAATTTTTAGTACTAATTCCCCGTCCTAATCCAGATCACAGTAAATCAAAACACAGTCAGTAGTGTGGATGGTGTATTCATTGTGTAGTTGAGTGGAAAATTTCAAGAATGACTATAATTTGCTGAAGCAGTGCTTTAGAAAGGTTAATGCTACTAGGTTCTGGAGTTCTGAGGATGATTCAGGAAAGTAGACATTATGCACATAAAAGTCATTCAGCAAATCTCAATAATCATTTTAAATATCTTACTATAGAATATTGTAATGTAAAGAGGGGAAAGTATGGAATAATAAAGTGCACAGAACATAGATATAGTCAATTCAATATACTTCAGAGGCTTAAATTCATAGACAACTAATACTCACAAACCTTTTGGAATGTACTGTTACACATAGCTGCTCACTTGCTTCTTCTTATGCTGCAGCTGTGATTGTAGTTACACTAGAAACACAGACCTCCCCATTCAGATGCTACTCACCTACATGATACCCCAACAACATATTTGCTAAAAGAGTGGGTTTATGGCTCTTATTCTGTGACTGCAAAAATTTATGCAACATTTTCTACATCCAGACTTGTCATCAAGGTAATCTGAGGTCATATTCGGAGTCCTTATACTCCTCCATCTTTGGCTAGGAATAAGCCATCTTTGGCATAACAGTTGGGTTTAATGTCGACAGACCAAGAGGCAGCTTTGTACTATTATAAAAAAAAAATCAAGACAAAGATGAAATCTCATAACCTGCACACATAATCCTACCAGGTACTCCATTAACCTAGAACACATCTGAAGCACTGAACAGTGAACACTAGCTTTTCTGCACAAATATTTCTCTATGACTGCCAGGCATATATTTGTACTCTGCTATTTTAGACAACTAGAGTTGCCGGAATGTTTCTAGTCTTTAACCAAAAATACATCATTTAGTATCAGGAGTCAGAATTAGAACTATATATTATCTATATATATTATATATATTATCTAGTTTCTTGACCAGTGTGACTACAAAGACCCACATCTGGACTTGGAAATAAAAATTACCTTGCTCCACCCCAGATGCAATGAATGAGAGTAACTAGGATGCCATAGTCAGGATCCACGTGAACAAATTCTCAGGGTCACTCTGTCCCATGGTAAAGTTGAGTTCGAAGTGGATAGACTTTCCTGTGTGGGCATGTGAGTGTGTGTGTGTGTGTGTCTGTCTGTCTGTATGTATGTATGTATGTATGTATGTATGTATGTATGTATGTATGTGTGTGTGTGCATGTGCATATATGTGTAAATTATTGTTCTAATGAGACCTAGGCCCAGAGAGACAAATGCCATGTTCTCATCAATGTTAGCTTTGAATTTTCAGCTATGTGTGTTTCTTTTGGAAGACTCCCAGAGTCAGGGAATAAGTAAGGGTACACCAAAAGAGGTGAGGCCACAGTTCAAGGGTGAGGAGAGAGTATACTGTAGTACAAAGAGAGTACTGAAACAGAAAATGTAAAATTAGGTTTGAGAAGGGCATGGCAGATGCAGGGAATTCTCGAAGACTACATCACACTAATGACTTTTTGAAAAAGTCACATAAACCTACCACTGTAGAAGGTAAGCATCTTATAGCTCTCGGTTTATTAAATGAAAGATGGAGGTCATAAAAATTACAGTAATTTTCTAACTGGCAGAAGTAAATTCAGAAGAAATTTTTATTCATTATTCTCTTTAACATTCCTGAGATTATGTCTTAAAACACTCCCCACCCCAAAATGCCTTTGGATAAATACTCAGTCGAATTTGGTTCTAAAACAGTCTGCATTTTTTGCAATGTGTCAATTTACCAAAAGCTGTATAATAAAAGGGATTGTAGTAGGTAGTAGTAAGTGGCAATTGAGAAGGAATCTTGGGGAAGTATTCTTCTGACCCATCCCTCGTCTGTAAGCATGCAGACAGCACAGACTTGCACACAAACATACATACAAGAAATCCCCCTACAAATGGATGAGTCTTGTGACAGAATCCTTTTAGACCATGCTGTGTCTGAGAAAAGCACACACCCATGTCTTGTTCCCATCCTTCCAAAGAAGCACCAGCTCCATCATACGAAGTACAACAACATCATCTTAGGTTTCTGCACACACAATTTTAAAAAATCCAGTTAAATGCAGGGAGGGATCTGTTCCTTTGGCTGGCTTGCTGCTTTCACTTTTATAGACTGGGTCTCAGGAAGCTTTGGCTGATCTCAAGCTCTCAGCCAGAAGGTGCTTTCATGCACTGATGCACTTGGCTTAGAGGAGGCCTGGGTTCCTTTTTTGTCCCTTTTCCCTTCAGGGAAAGATCATAGAATTGTGCCTTTTCTGAGTTCATTGGGGTAAGCTCCTTACTTTTTAGCCTACTCTATAGAGAAGGTCTTGCTTAGAAGCAAACCATTGCTCTTAGGTTACTATGCTTTATACATTTAAAATATTTTCATTTTTATATAACATGCTTGGAATGTTTGTATATAAGTTCATGAATACTAACCCATACTTTTTTGTATTTATTTATTTATTTATTTGCAGGGGGTGGGTATTTTCTGTGACAAGTCTTGGTATCAGTTTTTTGTTTGTTTGTTTGTTTGTTTGTTTTAATGACCACATAAAACAAAGTAGAAAATATTTTAGTTTTGTAAAGGCTTCTTTGTGTTTGATAATATTTTCTCTTAAATATTTGTATAGTTTAGTAAGTAAGCAAACTAGCCACAGGTTATTATGTAATAAAACTTTCATATATAAGAGATAATAAGGATATTCAGACTACCCATTTCTTCTTGAATCAAGAATGAGGATGAGGAATATCTTTTTTAGAGTAATCTGTCAATGTCCACATTTCTTGGCCTAGAAAGTCTTTTAAGGCATTGAACTACAAAGATTGTAGATTCACCATTACACTTCTCAGAATAATTACTCTTCCTGACACAAAAAAAGGTAAGAAATACTTCAGCAACGTCATATTCCACATGGTTTGAATTACACATACACATCTCTTACAGTAATAATTACTCTTAACTTTCAAACACTGTGTATGCACGCATGCGCGCACACACACACACACACACACACACACATGCCACACAAGGAATCTACAACTTGTTAGCAACCTAGGTGTCCTACCTAAATCTAGCTGCACAAACATCAATCCAAACAAATAACTTTTCCTTCTCTTAATGACTACCAAATAAATTGGGGCCGTTTTAATTAAGTTTATTCTAAATATATTGTCCAAGTGTTGAGAGTGTGATCTGGCCTAGACTGGTTCTGGATGCATCGACCTTTTAGAGAGAATGTACTGTTTATCATCTTATGCTTGTTCATAACTCGGTATGCACATGATCAATAATGTGCTATGAGGGAGAACATTCACAATAGAGAAGTAGTGATGTGGCAGGTCAATCAACATAGAAAACCACTTAAACTGATCCCCTTGACAACCAAACACCTATTTCTTGGACTCCATAAAAAGAAGCCCTAAACAGTAATTGTAGTGCTCAATACCTTCATCCATGTGGCCTGCTGTTATCTTGGCAGTATAGTTCTCATCTATACCATCATCTTGTTTGGAATAAAGGCTTTTTTCTTATGTTTCATTCTGTATGAGCGCTGTTGTTGTTGTTGTTTTGTTTTGTTTCTTGACTAGGAAGCCAAGGATTTAAAAGTACCTGGCCATGGTCCTAAGCATTTGTCAACATCTCTCAGAAACTCCTGGTGCTCCGATTATATATGCATTTTTATGTTGTTTCGTATGAAAAGTTAAATACTATCCCTTTTTCTTTTTGTCTTTCTTTTGCTGTTTGGTTATTCGGTGTTGTTGTTGTTGTTTTTGTTGTTGTTGTTTTTTAGAGAAAGCCTTCTGTTGCCCCAGCTAGTCTTGACATCTTTGCATTGCTAAACTAGTCTTGAACTCTTGTTCCTTCTGCCACCAATCCTCAGATTGCTACAAATACAGGTATGTATTACCATGCCTAGCAAACTATTAACTTTCCAACTGTCACATTTAAAGTTCTGTTCATCTGTTTATATCTATTGAGTTATATTTTTACTCTATTTTGTTATTATTATTTATTGTGTATGTATGATTTTATATATAAGATGTTTTATATATATATATGTATATATATATAAATACATTGTATAATCATAAATACGTGTGTGTGTGTGTGTGTGTGTGTGTGTGTGTGTGTGTGTGTGTATGTGTGAGAAGCGGGCATAATCACTGAGCTTAGATGGTGCCCAGCTTAGTGCCAAGTCTCGTAACCCCATCCTGTTTAATAAAACTTCTGAAAACGGCAAGCTTAGTCATCTGTGCCTACCACATGATCTAAAACGTCATACAGCCTTACCATAGTGTTAGCCAATGATCTGTTGTCCTGCCTACGCGTGCAACTCGTGCTAGGGGCGGGATGATGCTGATTGGAGAGCAATGAGTGGAGTGAGATGATGTAAGAGGGCTGTGTATATATGGAACGGCCTGAGTAAAGGGAGGAGTTCACTGAGGGAGTTCACTGCGAGAGATTGCTGAGAGAGAGTGCTGTTACTGCCTTGAGTAAAAGATCACCATTATGGTTGAAGAACCTACCTTGGCGTGAGTGTCGTTATTCCCAGTCTTTGCTGGTCAGAGATTGGGGTCATGGCGTGTGTGTGTGTGTGTGTGTGTGTGTGTGTGTGTGTGTGTGTGTGTTTATACCCAACAATTTTGGCAGCATTATTTGCAGTTTTAATATATATAAGGCATTGGCAATGCAACATTAACCAATATAAATTTTTAAATATTTTATGTTGAGGTTCGGTCTTTTGTTTTCTATTGTAATGCTAAATGTGGGTCCCCAAGACCTAGTTGTCCCAGAGACAAAAATGTTCACAGGTAGAACTTGCTCCAAGTTATTTCAGATTGGTTAATAAAGATGCCAACAGCAAACAGTTGGGCAGAAGAGACGGAGGTGGAGTTTAGGTTTTCTTGGCTTGGGATCAGAGGAGGACCACAAAGGAAAAAAGTGCAGGAGGAAGAAGGAGAAGCTTCATTGTCTTAGGAGTCAAGAAAACATGGCCCAAAGGCTGGTCAAGTGGAGTTAAGGGCAATCCAGATGAAATCAATTAAGTAATAACTTAGGGTTACCAATAAGAAAGGAGATTCTAACAACATAGAGGGTGGGCAGCTGCCCAGCTCTTTTGCTGTTTAAGGCTAATTGTAAATATAAAAGTTGTGTCTGTTTTTATTGAAGAACTAAATGATCATAGGCACAGTAGAAACTCCAGGACAGGATTAAATAATTTCTACAGCCATTTTAGTTATTTGTGTGTGTGTGTGTGTGTGTGTGTGTGTGTGTGTGTGTATGTGTGTGTGTATGAAAGAGGGGGTGTGGGAGAGAGAGAGAGAGAGAGGGAAAAGTAGGGGGAGAAAAAGAGATAGTATTCCATGACACCTGATAGAGGTAAGACGACAACTTGCAGTAATCCTGTCTCTCCTCCTACCATGTGGGTGGAGATTCTCAATTTCAGGTCAACAGGCTTTGTACAAACAACTGCATCTGCTGAACCATTTCACAGGCTTCGGTGTTGTTTTTAGTAGCATCTGTGTAGCCTGAGGGTCCTTGAACAGTTCCTCAGGCTACCAAATGCTTGTGTTACAGGCATGTGCCAACACTGGCAGGTTCTGATATTTTTAAGCTTATACACTCCTCGAAGACTAGTAAGTTCACATTACATGCCTTTGCTTTCTCTTATATTTAATTCTCACATTCTTCTGTCACATATTTTAACCTACAAACACTTTGAATATCACAGCTAGCATGCTTGCTTCACACAGTTTCTATTTTTAAAGGTAATGAAAAGTGCATTTAATAATAATACTGTTTGCACTTTTAGGAGCTCCCCATTGCTTAGATTAAATACGAGTTTCCTTCCAGTGATACTTTCCATCTGCCCAAGACAGTGTCTTTTATAATTCTTAGTGCACATATCTCCTGGCAAGGAATTCATTTAGCTTTTTTAGTCAGGAAAGAGCTTTATTTTGCTTTGGCATTTGAAACCCGGTTTTACTGACTTACAAATTGTGGCTTGACCATATTCATTTTCTGAGGTTTGATGATATTGCTCCATTCCGTTTTGGATCAAGAAGAGCCTACTGTTACTCTTAACTGTTCTTTGTGGTGTTATTTTTCTCTGATGATTTTAGGAGTTTCTTTGTTTTTGTTTTTGTTGTTGTTGTTTTACAGTTGAGTTATGATGTGTTTGGACATATTTTGAATGATTTTTATTGATCTTCCTGAATCTTTGTATTTATAACTTTTGTTAAATTTGGTGGGCCATGTTTATGTTTCTAACACCTCCTCCTTCACTTCTTTCTTCTAAAATGTTAAATGCTTCACTTTAAGTTACTACATATTATGCTACTGGGCACTGACCCCTGATGAACTTTCAAATCATTTTCTGTTTCCTCTCAGCTTTCTTGTAAATCACTTCCATCATTGTCTGTGTGTTTACTAGTTTTCCTTACAAAGTGCCTAATGGTCTTTGCTGGGAATCCAAACTCCAACCAGCAGAGAGAGGAATAACAACACGTACAACAAGGTAGGTTCAGAGCAGCTTCCGCTTTTATGTAGGGGCTTCCTCAATTTATTTCCTAGCCCAGCATGATGTCAACTCTCACCACACTCTCAAAACCAATCATCATACAGCACGCAGCATGCACCACGAGCTCATCACGCAGACAGAACGCTTTGGGATAGGCTGAACCAAGGAATCAGTCTGGCCGCGAGTGCTCATCTGCAGTGCATGTACAAGTTATTGGCCACACGTGCTCATCTGCAGTGCACATGTACATACTGATCTTCAAGTGCAAGTCACATGGCTTGGCAATGAGCCTGGGTGCCATCTTGGCTCATGGGGCTGGCCGCACCGGCTTCCTACAGTCTTAATCCCATGAAGTGTATTTTTCATCTCACTGGATCGAATTTTACATCTGGAAATCCCACAGGGGCTGTTTTTACGTATTCTAACTTATTTGGCGTTCCATGGTATGTTCTACCTTCATAAACACATAGGTTGGATTTAGAAGAGTACTGCATACATTATTACAGATCTTGTCATTGCTATTTTTCCCGGGTTCATTTCTTTTTCTCTTAGTTAAGTCAGGCTTTGTTGTGTGTAATTTTTAAAAGTATGCTTGCCCCTTGCCTGGTGTCACACACTGCTGTTAGCTCTGCTAAATAGCCCAACAACCATCCTTCCTGAGAATGCCTGCATTCCACCGACTGACCGCCTTTGGTGGCCTACTTTTTTCTCTTGCTACTCTTATCACCTTCTACCACATTGACTGGGTGAAGAATATCTTGCCCCAACCTCCTTAGCCTTCACTGCCTGCAGTCGCTACAAAGTATCAGTGCCCTGATAGACCCACATGTCTGCTGCTCCTATCTGTTCCATAGCCTTGTCCGAATTCCCTCATCTCTCCGAGTCCCCTTCGCTTCCTCCTGGAACCCCCCCCCAAAATCCATCTCTTTCTCTTTGCCCAGAGATTGGCTTTTGTTGCCTTTATTGACCCAGTAAAGAAACAATTAGAGAACCAGATTTTAGTCATCAGGTCCTCACCTACAAGGTTTTCCTGAACTTTGTGGTAAAATTTTCATTTTGATCCATAATAAATTTTGTGGGTTGTATAAAATTGACTTTTCCATTTCTTGAAATTGTGGTAGCCTTGTTCTGGAATGTGACTTGTGATATGTAAGCTATAAAATAGTTAAGATTTTGCTATCAACAGGGTATATGTATATAGTATAAAAGCTATATTTTCAAGTTCTGCCTCTGAGCCTCACACAGTGCCCTAACTACCAAGCAGACACTTTCCTTTGTTATCATTAGCCAAACTTTTACCAGTGGGAAAAAAAAAATTGAGTTTCCCTGACAGCACAAACAGCTGTATCCACCCTGTCTTCAACGTAATATATATTACCTCATTGTCAACCCACAAAAATCAAAGTCACCAATCACAACCTGGCTCAGGACCTAATAGACATCCCTCCAGCCTTCCTGTATCAGCAAAACCTACATCTTACTGTGCCTTTGAGTCTCCTTATCCTCAAGACACCTTTCTGTCATCCTCCACGACGTCCAGTGACCAATACACCACTGCTAACACCATCTGCTCTTAAGAGCACCCTGCCACTCTTACTTCCTAAAAACTCTTGAAGTAACTCTGGTCATAACTCAACATCCTTGGGGTTTGTTGTTATTGTTGGGTGGTTTTTTCTTTTTTTTTTTACATTTTTATTGATTCTTTGCAAATTTCACATCATACAGCCCAATCCCACTCATCTCCCCTACCCTCATAACCACCCTTACAAGTTCTCCCAAACAGGGGGGAAAACTTCATTGTGGCTGTTGTGTGTCACAGTATAATCCACAGTATTTCCGTTCTTCCGCACTTCTTTGCTTACAAATGCTTATTGCAATGATTCCGTCTGGTATGAGACCTCTGGCTTCTAATACACTATCAGTATGGGATCCTCTCTGAGACTCCTCTAAGATATCCTGTTCTTGCTCTATGTCATGAAGATCCTATAGTTTTGGATCTGTAGGACCAACATCTTCATATATTTCAGCAGTTTGTGAATGAGTTAGATCTTGTGGTGGATCAGTTCAAACCTCTGGATCCAGGCCCAGGAACTATCTGAGTTGGTCAACCTGCAATCTCTCTATCTCATCACCCTCAGGGTTAAGGCTCGTTTGCAACATCAGCTGGCAGGCAAGGTGCAGGGCTGCTGTAGTTGAGGATAAGGGTCAGCACTCCTGCTCTTATGAAGCCAAGGCAAGCTCTTCTGCAAGCGGTGAGGATGAGAAAGGGCATCTCTCCCTCTTTATGCTGCTGCACAGCAGACAAGTTGTGGGGCCAGCTCTCCTACATTCACTCTCTCAGGCATGAGTTAGTTATGGTGCCCCTGCCATCAGGGTCAGCTCTAGTCTGCTGTCTAGGTGAGGTGCAGGGCCTGCTTCCCAAGTGCTAAAGCAGATGAGGGGTAGGAGCAGCTTCATGGTCTCATAACCCAGTTGGAGCCAACTCTCTGTCTATCACCAGTGGTGGGGGCAAAAGGAGGGGAGGAGATCTCTGCCTTCCCGGTGCCACAAGGCAGGGCAGGCTATCCCACACTCATGTCGTCAGAGCCAGATCTCCTGCTTGCCCCAGGTGTGAAGGAGTAAATAGGGAGAGTGGTGATGCCAGCTCTCGTACACTCGTACCCTTAAGGCAGCTTACCAGCAACTCCTGCAATGTGCAGGGCTTCTATCTACAGGACTGCAGCTCGTTAGAAATAGTTCTCATGCTCCCAGGGTCAACTCTCCGAAGATGCACTTGGTGAAGGGTGGGCCAGGTGTGCACAGCCCTCAGACATCAATATGTCCCCCAAAAAGCAGCCAGACCTTTGGTGGAGACAGACCCCTGCTGCTATAGGTCCATGGACCCACATTTGGCTCCCAGCAACATTTCGGGCCAGGACCCCACGATGGTCTCGGGTGGCATCATCAACTACTAACATGAGGCTGTTCCTCACTACCCTTAACTCTCTAGTTCTGTCTCTCTTCATCGTGTTCACATCCTTCTGTTTCTCTGTCTCTTCCATCCCTCCATCACTTCTTACTTGCTTCTCTTAGTGGCACTTGGAGTCTCTGAGTGTCTGGGGTCATCTCAGGAGTGGTCTCAGGAGTGCTATGCCCTGCTCATGCATTATAGCACTGGTCAGGGGTTATCTTAGGCATGGTCTGCCCACCAGGCCTACAAGGTGCTGGACTGGTGGTCGTCTCAGGCTTCCCCCCCCCCCCAAGGAATATTAGACTCCTAAATCATTCAGAAGTTTACAAGTCAGAACACTGAGGTAGACATAGCCTCTCCTCTGCCACCTACTGACAAACAGGTGATACAGCAGCCACAACTGCAATGCCTCTAGGGACAGAACCTCTTTGTTTTTCATTCTCCACTTTGTCCATGCACCAGGTGGATTCTGGTGGGAAAACACAATAGAGAAAGCACAGCCTTTGATCCCCAGACACTTAGGATGCTAAAAGGAAAGCAAATTTAATGACTTTGAATTTTAAATTAAAAGGTATAATTAAAACTAAGTAAATAAAATGGTCCAGATTTTCTGGAAGTTACGAGTATCCTTGGTTCTTGTATACTTTCATATATCCAAGTAACATATTAATATGATTTTTTTTGCTCTACCAATATGAAGGTTGATTCTGATAATATATGCATAAATAACAATACATTTTATCATCAATGTACCAATAAAACATCCTCCCAAGTTACCTCCAAGCAACAACCTGATAAAGTCGGGGTACTTCTTGTGTTTGCCTTCTCTCAGGAAAATGCATCCTGTACTTGCTGTTGCCTGGGATCGTCCAAAGCTCTTTTCTCGTGTGTCTGCTTTTGTAGTTATTTACCAATGTGTATAAATAAAATTGCTCCCTCTTAGCTCATCTTGAACTAATTCAAGCTCACTAAAGGAAGTTTTAATTTAAATATTTAAGTATATTTTTAAATAATATTTGCATACAAATCTTTTTAAAGGAATATAAAA
>LR749793.1:962630-1017630 GCA_902729485.2 Mus minutoides
AGACCAGAGTGTTATTTTGAAGCTGGACCTGTTGGTGGTGGCTGCTGAGATCTCTGTACTGGTCCAGTAGTAACCTAAGTCTTCAGTATCCCTGATTGACTGTTCAGTCTTGTCATGTCAAAGATACCTTTGAGGTAGTAGTCAGTATTTGGTTCATAGCTAGACAACTTCTATCCTTCTGAAATGAGATACAAGAAAACATCCCCCCCATGTCAAATACCAAAGACATGTGTTATAATAATTAGAGTAAAGGTGATTATGAATGTAAAAGAGAGCAGAGAGGAGAGGGGGATGAGGAGGGCTTGCAAGGCGGAAAGGGAAGGGGAATTATATAATTACAATATCAAAAACTAAAAACTACTTTAAAAATGAAAGAAAAAAAAACCCAAAGCAATAAAATGTCATGTGGCCTCCAGATGAAAGAGTTGCTTTGCTCAAAATCCAAGATGTGGTTCTCTAGGGGTGGACAAGGTCTGTGCCCAGCAAAATAACTGTCACGACAATCAACAGCAAGGACGGCAAATCACAGGAGCTGGACGACAAAGCTAGAGCAAGAGGCAGCGTGCATGCTGTGCTCCATGAGGCTCCCACTCAGGAGTGAAAGTTACCCCAGTCTTTCCTGTTCCTATGCTTTCGGTGTAGTAATGGGGCTGGACCTGGGGCATATGCATTTTAGGCAAGCACTCTGCTACTGAGCTATATTCCCAATGTCCTTAAGCTATTTTGAGACAAGGCTTTACCACTAAATTGTCCAAGTTGGCCTTGAATTCACTATGTGGTCCAGGCAGGTCTCAAACCTGTGTTTCTTCGGCCTCAGCATACAAAGTAGCTGGGATCACAGGGGTTGTCCCACCAGGCCTGACTCAATTTAGACAATCTTGCGAAAATAACCAGCACTAGGATACTGAGAGAAGAGCCGATTCTGAGTTTCCAGCATTCTGGAGCCTGGGCGCAAGGATTATCTCCGGTGCACAGACTGAGACTCCATGACAAATAAGAAAAACAAAAAGAGGAAAACAGAAAATAAATGTGGTATTTGCATTGTTTTATTATGTATGATAAAGCAGGGTATAGATTTCACCTGGGAAACACTTGCTAGTAGTATTTTTAGCAGTCTTTAACTCACCTATCAGGTACAAAATCTCACCACTTATTGTGTTGAACATATTATCTTATTCTTCTGTAACTGACTTCGATTGTTTTATGCTTGGAAAAGTATTTCCCTACAGAAGAGCCTATGATTCACTTTCATCTTACTATTTGTTAATTTTTTACAGTGCTGATCATCAAAACAGGATCTTGGGCCTGCTAACCCAATGCTGTACTACTTAGCAATGTGCCCTGTTCTCTAATTCACTTTCCAATTCCCCATGTGGAGAATGTGTTATTTTGTATGAGTACTTGGCTTAAAGTTTATATGGATCTTTAATCTTCATCAGGACTATGCATACAAAGACTGAGCAGTTAGTATTTCAGTTAGAAAGGCTTTTGTTATAAAGACTGCAATACTGTACCTAATTAATCTCTGCTCACTATCAGAAACTTTGGAAATTAGTACATGAATAATATAAATGGGTTTTCTTTTATTAGTGAAATTAATAATACTTATATATGTATGTATACAATGTGTATACATATATGCGAGT
Organism: Mus minutoides; assembly: GCA_902729485.2. Lineage (NCBI taxonomy): Eukaryota > Metazoa > Chordata > Mammalia > Rodentia > Muridae > Mus > Mus minutoides. The sequence goes on from LR749793.1 coordinate 964,277, forward strand.
ACATTATATATGTGTAATGCATATATACAAGTAAATGTATGCATGTGTATATACATATATAGTACACACATTTTATATATATATATATATATATATATATATATATATATATATATATATATATTATATGTACATATTTTTAAAACCTTCAGAGTTATGAGATACTTCCTGTCTTTGTACAAGCAGTATTCAAGAATTCAGTAGATCCTATATCTAGCTCACTTAGTAAGATTGTCCTGCCTGCTTTCTGGTGGTTCTCATATAGCTGAAATTGTTCAAGAATTGTTCTCGGTATAGCTAAGTAAAAAAACATATATGATGAGACTTTCTCCCAGTTTACAAATCTCCAATCTAAACACTGCTGCCGGAGTTACTGGAAAGAGGATAGGAAAAAAGGAAACTTTCTTTGCAATGCAAGTTTAAAACAGTGACGTTCATATGAAAGTGTTAACTATCCCTTGATTTAAAAGATGTCAATGAGCTGGGTGGGAATGGGGCACACCTTTAACTCCAGCACATAGAAGGCAGAGACATGTGGATCTCTATGAGTTCAAGACCAACGTGGCCTACAGAGATATTTTCAGGACAGCCAGGGCTACACTGAAAAACCCTGTCTCAAAATACACAAAGAAACAAACAAATTAAAAATTAAAAAATTGTCATTAATATTCATTTTCTTCAAAATTAATCTGCAAGAATAATCCCAGAACTTATCAGATTATATGATCTCAGGCTGGTTAAATATCTACCTTCAGTTTTACCGTTTATCGTTTTGTTTTTTTAAACCCTTGACTTCCCTGGAACTTTCTGTCTCAGAACTCTACTGGAGGAGAGCTGTTTTCGTGAAGTCATGAGGCAAACTGACACGAAACAGGCGGTTAGAAAGACTGTGCCAAGTTACAGATCCCTGAGGGAGCTGCCACTTCTGGGCTTGGACCAGATGCTCCCTTCCCTTCCGAGAATGTGAGTCCAGGATTGCTACTTGCACTGATTCCCCATGTCTTCCAAGAATTCTTGAAGCATTTATATTTTGACGTACACACTTTTGACTTTTAAAACACTAGGGAACAAACTATACATTGTAGCTGCAAGCATTGCCAGCTTGTCTTATAAGAGCTACATGTAATGTGCATTTTTCCTCTGTATTTATGATTTTTCTCCAAAAATTTCTGTGGAAAACCTGTAGCCATTAAATAAACAGCCTGAATGTATGTACTAGGAGCCATACCTATTTTGAGCATCTCCCTCTATTATTTTCATGACAAGCTTATAATACTGAATGCTAAATAATAATTTTTAGTATGATTAATTTTTTAACAGTTTAATATCTGAGACAAAATGTATCCATCTGACTCAAATAACACCATGGTTTCTGTTTTCCAGTGTTGTCATGCCTATTACTATCTGTACATTGGAGGAAATTTTTAAATAATTTTGTTAATATCCAACAATCATCTTTGATACTTTGATGTGAAATTTTATTTTCTATGCAGTTATTACTAATATGCAAATATGCTCTTATATATTTGTTGTTGATCTGAATATTTTATTTAACTCTCTTCCAATTATAAGAAATTTTAAATTTACTTTTTTAGATTCTATAATTATATAACTTAGTATCTAATCATTATTTTTGAGCTATAAAGCATTTTACATAATATGAAGAATTTTCCTTCATTGGCACCTTGAATGTGCATAATTTGTGTCGTAGAACTATTTGGAGGTAATTCTATGATGATCAGATACATGTTTTTCAATTCTAGTCAATTTTGTGTTACTTAAAAATTAATAAACCCAAAACATTTATTGATACCAAAGGGATGCATCTACTTTGTTCACAGTAAAAAGCAGACACATAAAACCCCATTCTCAACAAACCTCCTTTCTTGGAAGGGAAGACAGAAAATAAACTGAAATTAGTAAAGTACTATCTAAAACTGTCAGCTTCCCCACAGCAACTCATTTGCTCATGAGTACATTGCTGTCCTAATGAAATTTACCCAAGATGCCCTGATAATAGTGTACATTTATTTATTTTTGGATATATTTTTATTATGACATGTATGTGCACATGTACCACAGTCCCATTGTGCTGTGGAGGTCAGCGGAAAAAGGAGTGTTTCTCTCCTTCCATTGTGCATTGGGGGATTGATCCCAGTGTCTCAGGCTTGCACAGCCAGTGTGTTGTATGCGAGTCTCGTCTGTAGTCGTGTGTGTGTGTGTGTGTGTGTGTGTGTGTGTGTGTGTGAGTCCCCATGCATGTAGGAACACAGAGCTGTGAAGGTCTGAGGCTGATGTGAATTGTCCCTGATTTCTCGTGTACATTAATCATTGAATCACTTGTCGACTGATGCCAATTCTGTGACTATACTGATCTCTGAAGCCAGCTTGCTTTGGCATAACTTTGTCTCTCTCTTCTGAGGCTGGACTCACAAGCAGGTAACCACCCACCCAGTATTTTAATGGGTTCTGAACTTGGATCCTCACAATTGTACATCAAGGGTTTAGTCACTTAGCCATCTTCTGAATCCAGCTCCCCTCTTGTAATAATGCACTCAGCAGCCTAGTTCCTTCACCTACACATACTATGCATTCAAACCTCCCCCAAACAATTCCCCTAGCAACCCCGGAACCCCCACCTTCATGCAGTCACAGATTTCCCTACCCAATCAAACTTAGACACTTTTTGGTCATGTATATTCCCTGCGTATCTGGTAGGAAGAATGGAAAGACCCATCTGGCTTGGATTAGGTTTTTGTTGTTCTTTTGCAGGAAGGCAAAACTGTGTCCTCAAAGGAACTTTTAGGGAGAATGTTCTACATACCGTCTTATGTTTAAAGTGAGGGATGAGACATCTGAAGCAGACAAATAAAAAAAAAAGTATATCGTCTCAATCTATAAATCAATATAGGGAACTGCCCAAGCTATGCCCCATTGGCAACTAAACTCTTCCTCCTAACCACAATACAATGAACCCTGCACAATAACCAGAAGTGGAGAATGCCTCCGCTCATGTATCCTGCTGTCAGTCTCGACTGTGTATCCCTCTCAGGTCAGAATTATAGCACAGTTCCAAACAAAGTTATCATGATGCATTTGCAAATCTGTCTCAGCCACTATCATTAACTCTATGTATAAGACGTGAAGGCCCTGCAAACACATAGCCTAACCACACGTAACACTTTTACCTGCTGAGCAGTCTCACCAGCCTTGTATCTTTGATTTAAAATCCAGATGAAAGTATTTAGTTTACCAATTCTACTTTGACTTCTATATTTAGTACGGTTTTGTTTCTCTATTCTTCCCCCCCCCTTTTTTTTTTGATTTGTTTTGTTTTGTTTTTTCATGGTCCTTGTTTTTAGTAATAATTTACAACACTGTAACATCTTATTTGAGGTTAACTTTTGCCCACATTTGAAAATTGCTAATGCCTTTTGTTCTTGTAATTCTCATTTTACTATAATCCAAAATTATGATATTGATTTGATTGTTGGCTCAGAGTTTGATTTTAAATTTTGACATAAATACATTTTTCTAATTCAATATTTTGTGATTAATGACTAGTTAAGATACATTGTGGTCAAAATATATGACCTGACAAACTTGATTTGAAAAATATCTTTGTACATAAATTCCCTCTCTCCCCCTTTTTCTTCTTCCCCTGCCCCTCTCAGGATCACTTCTATTTATGTCTGTTTGGCATGAGTATTTTATTAACACCTAAATATAGATTTTTCTATTGTGAACAGAAATTGAGTCACAAGCCTGCAGATTTAATCCTAATTTGTACAATTTTTTTCTTAATCTCTTTCTTTCCTATATTATCAAAGACAGAGATGCCTCAATTTCTTAAGCAGGTCTCTGCCCCATTTACTTCATATTTCTAACATTTTAGTGAAACTGAGGACATAGGAGAACCAGGGATGTGCTAGTTTGGATAAGTGTATGGGCTTGTTTGCAGCTGTGTACAGGAAATTTAGGACATGCTCCAGGATGTTCCGTACAGAAAATTCTGCATAATTGAGCCCAAATTCATGTAAACAACGTCCACGATGGATTAACTGACTTTCCACTAGCATAACAAACTCCAAGAGGAAAAATCAACTTGCAAAGAAAAGCATAGTTTGGTTCACAGCTCTGAAGGTTTTGGTCCATGACTGGTTTCATTCCTTGCCTTTGGGCCTGCAGTAACAGTTATTCTAGAAGAGTATGTTCTTCATGGGCAGGAATGAAAGGCAGAGAGAGAAAGAGAGAGAGAGAGAGAGAGAGAGAGAGAGAGAGAGAGAGAGAGATCTGTTCTTTGCAAAGCAGGCCTTCAATGACCTAAATCCTGTCAGCATTTTGCTCTTCTGAAAAATTTCTACAACCTTCCAGTCATACCAACCTAAGGCCTCAGCGTAAGCACATGCTGTTTTCAGGAACATTCCAGATATTTTCAGTGAACTATAGCAAAGATGACGGGACCTCACGCAATGGTGGCACAGAAAATAAACAGCCTTTAGGCCACTTTAGTGAGGCCCCTTTCTGTCAGTATGAGTTTCACCTTTCAGCCAGTTTTCCTCATAGTAGAAATATGAATGAGTCAGCTGCAGATATGACACCCATACCAACAGAGAATTTGTGTCCTACATTCTCAGCAGAAGTTCTACACTTTTGATGACAACCTTTCTTATCTCAAATGCCTATATCTCTTCAGACATTAGCACACTGATGTACAGTCACTGGCTAAATCCATATCATATGCTCCACTTACAAAAACAGGCTTTCCTAAAATTTCAAAGATCATAACAGAAATAAGGAACATGGAGGTCACAGGGTTCTATGGAGAAAAGAATCAGAGCGATATCTATAGCTACAGAGAAAGAGATATATTACTAAGCAATGGCTCACGTGTGTATGGAGGCTTTGATGTTCAACAATCTGTCATCAGCTAATTCGAAGCCCAGGAAGTTGACATGGTCTCAACCCAAGTGTCTGAGAACCAGAGTCCATTGGTGGTGACAATACAATGATAATAGCAACCTTCCTGGATAAGTGTTTTGTCAAATTAATGAGTAGTGGCAATAGCTTACCTCTGGTTTATGGCTACACACAGCAGAAGTGAAGTTTGCATATGTTAGTCAAATGAATGAACTGCTGCGTTTGTTAATGACAGCTCTGGTCCCAGGACTCTCCATGTCCTTACTGCCTTGTGGTTGACTCATGCACAGTCTTCTCAGCCATGCTCCCTGAGAAGCTCTGTATTCTCCACGAGCTCATATTCATGCACTGGATCCCATGCCGAATTTCAAATATTTTTCATTGAAAATTATTATCATAATTTCTGTGACTGGATAAGAGAAAAAGGCAAAGGACAACATTCATTATTATGTTAGGTAAAAGAAAAAGAAAAAAAATACATACTGGCTAAATATTACTGACAACCTACTTCTACTTAAAGAAGTAAGCACTATTTCATGACAAGAGACATCAAGCCATAGTGTGGAGACCATGCTATGTATCAGTCTGAGAGTAATTCTTCAATTAAAATGGAAACATTGGTTTTCCAAACTCCCGCTTTGCTTTATTCCTTTTCATCTGCTAGCTCTAATGACTGACGCATTCCTGAATCTGTTTTGTTCTCCTTCCAGACAAACGAGAAAGCCATATCCACAGCTATCAGAGGATTACTTTCATGTGGAAAGAAATCTAGCTCACAATTACTTGATACTTGAAATAGATCCAGATTAGCACTTCTTTAAATACTTAGAAATTGCACAAGACCATAAAGAATTTTTATTTGTATGTCAATATTTACCAAATAAAAAAATCAAAACTAAGGATGGTATAAAATTTATTAATGCACTTACAATCATGCCACTGCTATAAGTATATAAATAGCATGTTACAAAAATAAGTTTATTTTCAAAATAATAATTGGATGAGAAGAGTGGCACTATTTTACATTTTCCAAATGTCTTTCATGTCTCACCTAATAGAAACAGTTAAATTCTTACATCTGCATCTATTTATTTTTTTATTATCTACATACATTTACTATTTAGCTCCATCCTATATTTTGTAGATTCTGGGAAACATTGGATATTTGACAGGACTGAACAAGGCCACTACAGTCTCTGTATTATTAAGAAAAACTTCCCTTTGTAGATCCTTTGCAAGTGTCAGAAGAGGTTCTAGGGTTCACTAAAGCTTCTAAAACCATTGCTTTCCACATGCACTCCACTGCAATGTACATAATTTTATCATGCTCATTTTATATGTCTTTCAGAAAATAAATTTTATTCTTCAGTTAAACAAGCAATGTATGAAAATCTGACCCTTAGAGCTTTAGAGCGGTTGATATCCAGAAGAATGATAAGCTGAAGATGTTGGTATCCTTGAAAGTCTTTTATGAACTGGTATGAAGAAGTAAATTCCAAATACAGGTACTTCCTAGAAGCTGGCTGCAACCCATTTATCTTTAATTCAGTGACACAAACCAGAATGCCAGTACAAGAACAGTGTCATGGAAATGTCTTCTATCTGTTAGGGTTTAATTTTATTCTTCAAGTAACTAATTTGAATGCTTCAGCCTTTAATAATGACTGGGAGGTAAGTGCTTTAAAAATACTCCTGATAATGTTGGAAAAAATTGTCATTTTGTATTATGCAAAGATGGGCATTCATCTGAATGCCTAAAATATCTTTCAGGAAGTGGATGTGTGGTAAATAGTATTTTATAAACTCAGTGAATGTCTGCATCTACAATTACTGACAAAGAATGAGTTAACCTTTTTCTTTTATTATTTTTTATTTTATTATTCAGCGTGTCAACCAGTGTATGCATAGTTACATACATTTTCTTGTGGGTATACTTGTCTTCATTGAATCATCTATTGCTTTTGTGGGAAACTTGACTAAATAATGGCACCCACTATTCCTGCAATTGGTATATGTATTTGATATTTCTCCTGTTACTGTGATAAAATACCTTAACAAAAAAAAAGACTTTTTTTTTTTTTTTCAGAAAGTTGGTGTTGGCTCACAGTTCTAGGGTATAGTCACCAGACTGGGAAGTAACAGTAGCTGAGCTGAAGGTGACTGATCACATTGTATCCACAAGCAAGAAGCAGATACTGTGACTTCTGGTGCTTGAATCTCTTTGTATTCAGACTAAGCATGACCCTTGCTCATGGAATGGCACCACCCATATTTAGGACTAATCGTCCCACTTTAATTAATCTAATCTAGATAATCCAAATAGGTATGCCCAGAGATTTGTTTCCATGTTAATTCAAAATCCCAGGAAGTTGAAAAGATTAACTAACATGCCATACAAATTAGGTCACAAAGTCTCACCCTTTTGAGTTCTATGCTTTGGCCCAGAGGAGAATGCAAAGAATTTGAGTGAGTTAAACATAACACCCAGTACATTGCTGTATGTATGAGAGAAAATGGAAAGGAGAATAAGAAATGATAGTGAGTGATGGAAAATTTAAAATAGAGGCAGGGAGAGGAATGCGAAGGTATTTGAGTACACACACAGAGTGAAGGAGAGAAAGAGGGAGAGAGGGGGGAAGAGGGAGAGAGAGAGAACGCAGAATGCATTATGGGAGTGATCAAAAGAGGGGAAGTAGCAAGCAAAGAATGTGGCAGAGAGTTTGTGTAGGGGTGTTGTGGGAACAGGAAGTGGATTGAGAGGTGTGGGAGATCATAAAGTAGGGTGACACACAAAATGGTGACTTTTGATTTGTCTTTGTGTTGGTAAGCCAAAGGGGGTTGTATATGTGTATTTAGAAGTATGGTATGACCTCACTTAGGTTTGGTTTAGAAGTCATAAAATGTAGTAGGATCCTGAGTGTATTTTGAAGATGGAAAGAGCCAAGAAATTATTTGCAAAGTGTATATGCAGCAAGAGAAAGAAACTAAAGATGGTTGGAACAAAGATACAGAAGCATGTATTGACATGGTTGTGGGAAAGAGCTGAATCTGAGAGAGTATTTTATTAGGTTTCTGATACTTCATGTCTGCCTCACGTTTTTCAGTAAGCAGACAAAATAAGACTCCAGGCACTTAGATATTCCATGCCTCTTATGCACCCAGGGAGACTGAAGGACAACATAAAAAAGCTTTTCCCTAAGAGATGTAGGGGCTAGGCAACATATTTATGATCTGTCTGATTTTTGCTCCCTCAAACAGGACTTTCTTTATGGAAAATTTCCTAACCCAGAAATAAATCTTCCTAGACTCTCTACCTGAACTCAAAGTCCAGTTGTGTGCTAGTTCTGTAAAATGGGAATAGCAAAGGATAACATCGGATTATTGTAGGGAGTAGATGAGCCCACCCAGAATACTGTATTGGTAGTACTGCTATTGTTTCTTCAAACTTGAATCTTGAAAAACAGGTCAAAATTTTGCTATTACTTTTCTACTATTATATACAAATATTGTATACCACTGGAATTAAAAATAAAAGGACATGATAGGGAACTAAGCTTAGATGGCATGTTTCTCAATATCTGTACATTAATCAAAGTTATAAAAAATAGTATTACTTAGAAGAAAATGTATTGAAATAGCTGATACCAAGAGACATTTACACACTGTGTACCGGTTTCCCTAAAGAAGCCACAATTGTGTGGAAGATCCTGTGGACTGAATGGCTGACTAAACTTTCTAATAGTGGTTCAGGAGAATGCTGCAAACAAGAACAAGTATTTGCGCCCCTCCTCCCCCATAGCCCATAGATGCTATAGTAACCTTTTGCTATTAATTCCTATATCTTCTGGCCTAACATCTCTGTGACTGTTTAGTATGTACTGTTGAAGCCAGTAGTTTCCATCAACATTTTTAATCCCCCCACCCGCTTCTCTCAATGGTACTAGGGATTGAATCCAGATCCTTAAGTATGGTAAATCAACCCCCTACCGCTAGATCCTTTTGAAATTAAGAATATTTTAACATCTGAAGCTATGAAATAGGCCCATATGCTTGCTCATGTCCACTCACCTATTCAATGCCTTATCCCTTTCAACGTACATTGATGTGCAACCTTTTCTCTTGTGGCTATAAAAGTTCATATAATATTTCCTATAACAACTGATTGAATAAATCGAATCCATGCTCTGGTTTTACAGCTATTAATGTTAACCAGATGAGCTCTTCCTTTGGATCAGTGGCCTTGAAATCCTATAAATAGGTACACGGTACGTTTTTCAGTCCTGAATTCAAACAGTTAATGAAACCTCAAAATGTAACATTGTCACAAGCACAATGCAGTTACAGAATGCGGAAATACTTTCAAATGCGAAAAGGTCCTCTGGTCCATTTTGTGTAGAGAAAACTGTTCTGAAAAAGATCGTGTGCGGGTTAAAATGAACAAGGACTAGATTTTGATGTTTAACACCATATGCTTGCCATAAAACTAACCCGTGAAATTTATTCTAGATTCGCGGGACGATTTCTTCTAGCTTCCTATGCTGTTAGGGTTCAAAAGACTTGTTGAGACCCCAGCACGCCTCCTCTCCCATTACATATCTAGCCACTTGTGAGGTGAATAAATTAGAGCATCCCGGGGATCATCCAGTCCACGCCGTGGCTTTTCGGGTGCCTTTTTGTATAAGGAACAAGCGGTAGTCTCTCCCTAAGGGCACGGCCAAAGGAAACTCAGGACTTGGCCCAAAGCTGAGTTTTGGGAAAGCTCTTCCTGGTACTGAAGGTCTAGCTTCCTTCCACAAGCCACCTAGATGGACCTCCACCGGTTCAGAACCGTGAGGCCACAAGATGCGCCACGCTGAGAGTGAGGGAGGACCGGAACAGGGACAAGGAGCAGGTCGGTCGCAGCAAGGGATAGAGAGAAACAGCAGCCAGCGTGGGGACCGGCAGCCAGGGACACCGCTCGCGCGCGCGCGACCACGTAGAGGGGCGTGGCTTCCGCCAGCGCGGCCCCGCCCCTTGAGCGCCGGGCGGTCACGTGACGGCCGCGCGCGTCCCCGTCCGCTGCGGGCTCCGAAGCGGAGGAGAAAAGACTGCGAGGTGGCTGCGGCGGCGGCCGAAAGGTAGGCGCCGGGCGGGACCGGTGAGGAGCGTGGGGGGCCGTGGGCTGCGGGCCTCGGCGGGGGCACTGCGGCTTCGTTGGCTGCGAGGCGGCGTTCGGAGTCCGCGGCGGGCGGCGGGCGGCGGCGGGTCGGGGGCGGGTAGGTCGGGGACGCCCTTGGCCAGCGCGGCCCGGACGGGCGCGCGGAGGGAGGCCGAGCTGGCGCAGCCCGGACTGTGACGGGCGCGGCCCCGGCCATTACTGCGCAGGCAGGCCAGGCTGCGGGCAGCTCAAGCGGGCTCCACCGGGCCTCAGTCGGCCACGGGCTGCATGCTGTCTTCCGCCTGCCCCGCCGCCGCCGCCGCCGTCGCGGCTGTGTCTCTGGGTCTTGCCCAGTGCCCGGAGTCGTCCCCTCCTCCTCGCGCTGGCGGAAGCCGCCGAGCGTTCTTGTTTTGATGGCTCCCAAAACCCGAAACCACCCTGAGGTGTCGGAATACCAGTTGGGCCTCCCAAGCCGGGTGCATCTTGAGAGCTCCTGCTGTCGCTTTGTTCTGGTTGCTGGATGTGGAGTTTTCTCCTTTACCCTCCACCCCATCTGAGAGCGCACGGGATCCCCATTGTTGTTACTGTCTTATTTTCTGGACTTTTTTTTTTTTTTAAAGAGCAAGGGCTATGTGACATTGTTTTTGAGGATGTGGAAATGGAACTGTCCTCTATAATTAGGTAAGATGTTTCCCCACTGTAAGTTAGTACACGCATTCTGACATTTTATCTGTTTGTGTGTTTGTGTGTGTGTGTTCTTTTGCAAACTGGATGTGCACCTGGAGCTTGAGCATTGAAAGGCATGTATTGTCATAGAGTTAGAATGCGTCGTAGCCCATAACAGTAAATGACCTGTATCATTAGACTTTTAAAGAACATGGCATATTAAAGAGCAAATTAAGCAAACGACCCACACATACTAGTAGTTAGAGTGTTTAAAGCGTATGGGAGCTGTATAAACACATGAAAATAGGTGAAGTAAATCTCATTTTAAAGAAAGCTCAAGAGTAACTATTACACTAAAGATGGTGTTTTGGATATGTTTGCTTGGGTCTTGGATATCATAGAGTTTATTTATGTCTTAATTGGGCTTGTGTAATGTGGACAGAATGAAAACCCTGGCACTTAAACGTTTGACTGTTTCTGTTTTGTGCTGTTTAAACTGAGTAGAGTTGTAGTCATGGAGAAATGTCCCAAATAACTGTTCATTAGATAACAGGAATACAAAAATAAATGATTTTCTTTTTTTTTTTTTTTTTTTTTTTTTTTTGTAGGAGACATGCCATTTAGTAAAAGTGCCACTTTGGGACTGTTGGAGGGTTTGTTTTGTTTTATTTTTTGGTTTTTGGATCCAACATGATTCCTTGACTTTGAAGAAGAAAATAATAGGAAGAACGTTTTCATATACATCTGTTTAAAACATATTTTCTGTTAGCCCTATATGAATTTGAAGGATTTATCACATTTCCCTATCAGTATGAGAGATGGAAAATAGTCTTTTCTACTCCCTTGCTTGGTTGCCTTCTTGATCACAGAGTCTGAATTTGGGTAACTGCTGGGTGGATTAGAAATAGTCTTTTTGAGCATAGACACCACTTACATTAGTCTACAGCTTTCTTTGTTTTTTTTTATACTCTCATATACCATTCTAGTTAGTTAATACAGAGCCTATAGTTAAAGGCCTGTTAATTAAAATGTTTAAAGTTGTCCAATTACAGAGGGAAGAGCAAAGTAACAGAAGCATAGGGATGACTTGAGGAAGGTCACTCATCCAGTTAACAAGAGGACTTTCTTATTCATAGAATGTTTGCCAGCCTGAAACATTCGTTAGATTAGAATTCATGTATTAAATATAAATATAAATTGACATTTGTATCTCATGAGTTAATGAAATAAATACAAAGCCCACTTTGGAGAGAAGGAATTTAAAGCCTTACACTTAAATATAAGGACTGAGACAGAAATAAATAGAGTCATAGGATGAGGCTTGTTAAGGGCAGTCATTCACAAGACAAAAAGATCCCTCAAAAGTATAGAACCCCACTTAACTGAATTGAGTTTTGACAGAACATTTATGTCCAAGCTTAACTTAGACTTTTAAAGCTGATTTGATGATGAAGTACAAAAATTGACAATTGTAACAGTTACCTACTTGTGAATTTGGGAATCTTTCTTAAGAAATTTTAAGATGTATTTGTTAAGTCCCACCTGCCCCTACTCCTTTTTTTGTGTGTTTATAAAAGAGACATATGTAAGTAAACAGATATACATAATAAGGTTTGAAGTAGTCCCCCTATTGATATGTTTTCTATACAATATATTCTATTTGAGTAACTCTTATTTTATTACACCTTAACTTTAAATAGTAAAAGCAGAAAATGTTCAACTGTATATAATCTGACATTTATATTGTTATTTCTATTGTTATATGTTCATCTTTTTCTTTGATTCACCTTTCTTTTCCTTAAAGAGCCAATATTATATTCAAGTTTATTATCTAGGTACAGTGGACCTTTAAAAAGTTTGGCTGGCTTAAAATTAATCCTAATTGTTTACATTATTAATCCTAATATTAATCCTAATATTTATATTAGGTATTAATGTAGTCAAGTAATTATAATTTAAATTTCTTCAGTGGTTACAATTTTAAAGTAATAAAATATGACTATTTTTCAGTTTTTTAAATGTAGCTGGATTAATGGATTATTATCTATTTTGTCTCAACTTAGAAAATTCTGTGAGATATAGAAATTACAAAAGTCACCATAACTTGCAAAGTTTTAGAGAATATATGCACTATGCCCTCACAGAGACATTGTTTCCATCTTGCTTACATTTGTAAAGTTATCCCTAGATAGCTGTAGTCCGATTTGTTTGAGCGCCAAAGATTTTGAAAGTTAATATATAACTGGAATAAAACAATTCTAAGGATGCACTGGTCCAAATGCAGGTGTTCTTAAAGATTTATATGGGTTATTTTGAAACTTCTTTGCTTCTATTTGCTTTGATATTTAAGTACAAACCAGTTGTAAGAGATTAAATATTTATGGACAAGATAGGTAAGTGAATAGGCAGGAACAGTTGTTATTTATTAAAGAGAAACAATAGGTAAGTAAATGCATGGAAGAAGGAGAATTAAAATTAGGAACAAAATTTTTTTTCACTGTATTTCAGTGTGAGGAAAAAATTGGGTACACATTTCTTATAAAAATAAATGTGTACCCAATTTTACCTTATTTTTGGAATTTTAATCTTCATTCTGGACAGTCCTTAAGTAGTCATTAGCCAGATGAATTTTATGCTTGCTAACAGATAGAAAGATGACAGATTCTCAAGCTGTAGCTGTAGTGCTCAGTTACATTGTAGGTTCTTTAAAGGATTCTCTAACTTTATGTATTTGGTAATTTCCAGAAGAGTGCCTTCCTCTCAGAGGAAACTCAGGTATTTTGTGACATAAGTATTGTGGTATTTAAACAAAGCCGTTGAAATCAACACAAATTGGCAGTTTACTAGCCATTTAAAGATATAACATTTGTCATGTCCTCATGATTCTGTGAAAAAAGTGCATAAATTAATAGTACCAATACTCATTCTATAGTAGAAAAATATATAAAATATAGACGAGGGAAATAGTTTGAGTGACCATTCCTCTGCAGTGCAGTGAACATCATTGGACATTTTATAAACTGTAAAAGAGGAAGACTTAAAGGCAGGAGGATATACAGAATTAGCAGGAGCTTTTTGGAGCATTGAGTACTTTGGTATACCTTTGGTATTAATGTGGAAGGTTGGTTGCCAAGGGTAAATAGGAGGGACTTACTTATTTAGGGTTCAGAGACCTACCTAAAGCGTTCGTTTTCCTGAGGAATTTGCCTTTATTGAATAGACTGGAAAACTAAAATTTGGCTTCTAGTTTCAGACGACCATGCTTCATTTTTTCCAACATATTACTCATTACTCAAAGACTTCACGAATGAACTCAGGGCTGGTCACACAGTAGTCCATAGGATATTCCCAGACTGTCCAGTATACAAGATGACAGGATTTGGTGTGACAGTTTGTAGGGCCAAAGAAGGTAGTAATAGTGTCTTCTCATTTTCTCTGACCATTAAGTGGCTAAGGCATGGAAACTGAAATGACACATTGCAAGATTCAGCAGAGGCAGGTGTTTCAAGGAGATGAAAACAGGGGTTTTGTTAGGGAAGAACTTTCAGATGATTCTAGATTGGCCAGGAAAGGAAATGACATCAGGAACTGTATAAAGGAAGGAAGATGGGGAAGCAGCCAGAGGTCTCCATAACTAAAGAGCGGGTGTGGGAATGGGAAATGATCTGGAAGGGCCAGCACTTGTGGTCTGAGAATAGGATTGGGACTTCTTTTAGATGACAATGCCAAGTGGCACTTTATTGCTGAGAGGAAGTAAAGTGATTTGAATTTAGCAGTTTAGAAGTTGAAAATAAAGGGCATTTTTATGTTTTTTAAGACTCATCAATATCTCTAGCCTAGACTTTACAGTGGGAGGGCCCCAAAACGCATCCTCTTAAGAAGCTATTGGAGCATGGTTTAAGGACATCTGAGAAGTCTGGCTGTTTTTTCTCAGGGACAGTTAAGTAGGTTTGTGGGGCTGTTAGCAGATGGCATGAAGAGGATGATATGGAGTGAAATGATGAAGTCATCACAGCCAGTGGTAGATTCTCAGAGGAAGCCATGTTGAGATAAAAGAATGTTTCCCTTTGACCTGCAGGTGGCATTGTGAGAAAATGGGCAGTGTCTGACTAGGCTGTGGGAGGGATTTGCATTGATTATCCTGTGTGATACAATTGAACTTTTTCCCACCACAAAGGCAGAGTGTAAAAGCTGTTAGGAAGAATGGAATAGTGGCAGCCATGTTATCTATCTAAAGCCAGAGTAAACTGAAACAACTTTCCTAGAGGCCACAGGTGCTACATTTACTTTTAGCTATCAGAATATTAGATAATAGGTTAGCAAGAAAGTTGCCAACTGTGAGACGTTTATGGAACTGAAACAGAATCCACGTCTCTCCTCTCTTAGATTTACTTAGATTTACATTGGTCAGTGCTTTAGTGATCCTGTGCATGATGTTAAGTAAGTTTTACATGGAATGATGTGCCTCTTGAAGTAGGCAAACCGCAGGTAAGGAATACTGTATGGCAACAACTAGAGGCTGATGGTGGTTTTTGATTCCTTGGACAGGAGGTATCTTGAGAAAAAGTTGCCATCCATTAGTTACTGTGCTAATAGCACCTGTGCAGGAAGGCAGTGCTGCTCAGTATTAAGAATAAGCTAGTGACATTTTGTTGCCACTTTGACTGGGTTCATACAGAACTTGATTATTTTACTTAAAGCATGTGTTGTAGTAGAATTATAAGAAACAGAACATTCTTTAACCATTTGTAAATGTACACTCAATATAGCTAATTTTATCAACAATGTTGGATAGTCATCCTTACTATGTATTTCTGGAAATATTTCATATTCAAGACAGAAACTATATACGTATGAGGCAGGAGCTCCCTGTTCTCTCCTCTTCTTGCTCTCTGGTAAGCCCTTATGTTGGTCTCTATGAAGTAGTCTATTCATACAGGCCTAAATATATTATTTCTCCCTTTGTGTCTGGCTCATGTGACTTTAGCAAGATGTTTTCAGGTTGCATATATATTGGACAAACTTCATTCTTTTGTTCTGAATACTGCAGTGCCATGTTTCCTTTATCCATTTATCTGCAAAGAGACACTTGTATCCCAGCTTTACACTGGAATTCTCTTATGAAGTTTGGTGTATGAAAGTCTGTGAGTCCTAGTTTTCTTTTGGTATGGATGTAGAAGTGGAATTGCTTGGGTTTATGGCAATTATCGAGGACCCTCAGAGGTGACATCGTATTATCCTTGTACTAGCAGTCACCGAAGCTCTGATTTTACTGCATCCTCAGCCATGTGTACTTATTTTCACTTTGTAAAATATACAGCTCTCCTGGTAGATACATTGCTGTGGGTCTGATTTACATTTTCCTAATGACTACCAAGACTGAATACCTTTTCATGTGCTCATTGGTTATTTTCTTCTAAAAAATGATTTATCAAGCCTGTTTCTTATTTATTTTTGTTTTTTTCATTTAGTTGTAAGAGTTAAGTAGTCTGAACGTTAAGTCTTGATTTTCAAAACTGTTTTTTCTTTTTATAAGTTGTCAAATGTTCTTTATATTCTGATGAGGTCCAATTTACATATTCCTTTGTTCTCTATGCTATTGGTGTTGTGTGTTCCAGTGCTTAAAGACTTTGCATTCTATTGGCTTCTAACATTGTAAGGATTTGATTATGATAATTTAGTCATTGATTCCTTTGAGTTAATTTTTAGATGTTGTGTGAAGTGCGGCTTGGCATGGTTGCATGTCTAAATCAGGTTATCTCAGTATTTATTGAGGAAATACTCTTCCCCTATTGAATAAGCTTGATACACTTTCCCAAAGATCATTTGAACAGAAATATGTTTATTTCTGAATTTGGTGAAAATATTTATTTACATATGAGTATGTGCTTATATGTTTATGTATATTGTATACTTGTAACAGCCTATGGAGACCAAAAGAGGGCATTAGATTTCATATAACTGACAGAATAGGTAGTTGTGAGCTGTTGTGTGGGTGCTGAGCCCTGCCCTAAACCGGGAACCTGTGCAAAAAACCAATAAATGCTCTTAACTACTGAGCCATCTGTTTTCTTGATTCATAATTTTATTTTATTGATGTATTTGTCTATGCATAATTCCATACCAAAGTATCTTAGTATTTCAGTTTTGTAGTAAATTAATGACATTGGGAGGTGGCAGGTGTTGAACTTCACTCTTCTTTTTCAAGATACTTTGAATTTAAGGACTAACTTTTCTATTTATGCAAAAAGGATGGTAAGATTTTAATTGGAATTTATTCACTCTGAGGAGTATTTGTCTTCTCATGGTCTCCAGATATGATCACTGGCTGCCTTTTTTTACTTACTTGGCCCTATTTTATTTATGTCATTAATATTTTATATTTTTTCAGACTGGCTTTGGTTAAGTCAGTCCAAAACAAATTTATTACTTTCAATGATCTTTTTCTTTAATTCCCATTTTGTTGACTGCTATTACTGATGCGTTTTTTTGTTGGGTGATTGCTTGAGGTGCGTGGTGTGTGTGTATGTGTGTGTGACTTACAGTCTGCAACTTTGCTGGACTTGGTTATTCAACTTCTCCTTATAGAGAAAATTTTCTATCAGCAAAGGTGAAAAATGTATTTTAAAATCTTATTCTGTACAGCTTTATCGTTTCTTCAGTCTAACTTGTCTGCTAGATCTTCCATTGTGTTAATAGCAGTGGTGAAAGAGAGCATCCTGTTCCTTGTCTTCAATTTTATTTTAAAACAAAAATTGTCAGTATATTTAGTTAAACTACCATAGTTAACTAATTCTATTGACCTTAGTATGTCGAGGGATTGCTATAGATACTGTTTTTCTTTTGCAGCACAGAGAATGAGCCAGCAGTACAAGAGAAAACACTACGAATTAGCTGACAGCTGGTAAAGAAGATGCTTTATTTTTGTGACCGGTGCCTGTGGAATCTATGATGGAAATGTAAGAATAGCCTCTAGAGCATCATAGCTTCGCCGAAGCTCCAGTGGAGTGAGTAGGATAAATGCAGAGAAAAATACTTGTGTTTAGTTTTAATTGTGCAAAATGAATTTTTATTAACTTCCCAGTGCTTTATAGAGAAACCAGTCCTATGCATACTAAAGGATTACAATCAAGATTTCTAAGTTTCCACATAGGGATACTATGATTAGTTTAAAAATCTGGAGGCCTGTGTTTTCTATCTTTGCTTTGCATAGAAATTTACTTAAATAACCAAGGTAAGATATTTCAGCTTTTATTAAGATGAGAAAGATTTATGGAGTTTGGAACTAATCACTAAAAGTTTGTTTCATGAAATTTAAAGATTTTTTTTCATACTATTACATTTGTGTTTAGATTTAAAAATTAGTATGCCATTTTTATTCATATCAATTGGTTTCATTTGTACTTTCATTAGTTGTGTTTTTCTGTCATCTAGGCTTTGTGTAATATGCCTTCAGGGGTTTGACAATCTTGAACCTGATCATATTAAAGTTCATTATAGTCATGAAATATTTCCTACAATCAACACGGTAGTTATAGATCATGGGAAATGAAACCTTGTTACCTTTCAATCTTGTTCATTACAGTGTTCAGATTCCTGGACCAGAGCGACTTCTGCAGATACTATTTCACAGTCTCCAGGTTGGACACAGAAACTAGTTTGTTACCCCCTTTTTCAGTGTAATAACTCTGCCATTAAAAGTATAACTATATCATTCTAAGTCAATATTGAGAATTGGATAAGAGAAAATGGTGCCATAATTCACTTTCTTTATATTGGAACTAGTGAATTTTGTGTATTGCATACTCCACACCCAACAAACACCTAACTGGAGATCACAATCAGGACCTTGGCCTTGTGCTTGCTAGGCAAACTCCCTACAGCTGAGGCAGATGCCTCCTTCCACCTATGTGTGTGCTGTACAGGTAGGGTTAATCTTGTATGTTTGTAAACCATGGTCACTGGAGAAATTACTATAGCCTAGTAAATGAGATGAGACAAATATGTTACCAAATAAATGGTAGTGCAGGTGCCAATTTGAGATAACAATAAGATGCTTTTGGAGCTGAGAAGAAGAAAATATGTAAAGAACTGAGAGGGAAGAAGACAAGAAAGGGGTACAGATGCCTAACATTCAGGTGCTTCAGAGTATCAAGAACTGATAGGATATATATAAGAGTAAAGAGGAAGAAAGAGCCACCAGAGTCAAAAGAATGGATGTTTATTTAATACTTAGTGTATTACCGGGTACCTGGTGTGTCTTTTCCTTGGGTTTCTGAATTTAATCATTAAATTGAATTTCAGCAAAGCCTTTGCTATGATTGCACTAATCAGCAGAGGCTGAGAAATTGTTTTGAGACTGTTTGAACCTTGAAGAAATGTTGTCTCCCTGGGAAGTCTGCACTTGCGTGAGAGCTTGCAGCTGCACAAATCTTAGCCTTAAGACACTCCTGGCAAACCTGGAATCCTTACTTTTGATTATGGCTAGCCATGGCCAAAAGAGACTGGGATTTGTGTGGGTTGTCTGCTCTATTGGGCAGCAAGGGCAAGATAACTTGGTAGTTGGAACTTTTCCCAGCACTGATAAACCTTGTGAAAGGTTTGAATAAAATGACTGGAGTGAGCTAGCTGTGGTCAGTCTTTTCCAAGAAGGCTGAACCCCTCTGCTCTTTTGGGAAATGAAGTCTTAGCATCTTGGTGAGTTACTCTTTCTATTGTGGCATCTATACCAACATCAATCAATAGGCACTTATTAAAAAGGACAGACTATTGAACCCAAATCCAAACCCCTGGGCTCAGAAAGAGCATATTAGTTAATTCCTTATTGTTAGGCAAGTTTGGCAAGTGTTAACATAAAGGGAAATGGTATAACTAAGATTTGAACTGTTTCAGGGCAATTTTATGCTGGGGAACTTCTATTGGATTATGTATATAGGAGGAAACTCTTAAAGGTTGAGAGATGACAAATAAGCATAACCGAGCAGAGGAGAAACTAGGGAGAGAGAAGACTGAAGTCTGTTGGAAGGTTTCTCGTTTGTTCAAGGGGTAGGTAGCTAAGGATCAGGAATTAAGTTTACAGGTTTGGGGATGAAAAGGCAGACTGTTAAGGAGTTGTGGCTAGGTTATGTGAGCACTAATAATGGTAATTTATCCAAGGTAGAGAGGGAAAAAACATACAGGATTTAGGGAGCAGAAAGTTTGTTTTCAGTCACATTAAAGTTCAAGTGCCTAGAGAATTTAAGGTGGAATTTTGGAATACTGAATCAGAAATACAGGTCTGAGGTGGAGCATTTCCAGATGTGAGGTGTGAGAAGTCACATAGACCCATGCCCATGAGATACTCAGAATACTGACCAAGCATATAATGGATACAACAGGGAATACCTACAGGGTCTTGAAAGAGTACTGATATTGAAGGAGACTAGAGAAAAGGGGAAAAGAAACTTGGGATGAATTGAGAATGTGCTAAAATCCAAATGAAAAGCATAAGGTTTTAGAAAAAGAATAGGTTCAAGTTATTAAGGTAAAGGAGGTCATTAACTTTGAGTTGCTAGTCAGAGTTCTTGAGAAGTTAGAGTGTGGTACTGATTGCAAAATCTAAGGGGTTAGTTTTGCAAATGGCTGGCCGAATCTCATCTTGTACCTGAGGCAGAGTGCAAGCATAGCTGTTTTGCCAATGATTCTTTGGCTGTGATAACAGTGTTTCGTAACTAAGGGGGTGAGGAAATCTCATAACCCTTTTTGGGGAAATATGAAATAAAGATGTCTTGGGTAAGTTACTGGGAAGAAACTTGGTGATCTCTGGCAGTCAAAGCAAAATCAGTGAGTGGAGCTACGTGGCAGCATAGCTTAGGGCTTAGGGGTTTCTGTTTTTACTTGCTTTGGCTGACATCCCTCTTGCCTTTTTTGGGGATGTCTGCTTCCTGTCTTCCTCTGGGCATTTTTGACATCTCTTTCAAGTTGCTTATGATTTGAAGTGTTGGGCAACCCAAGGTTTTGTACCTGTTTTTCCTGCTCTTGCTACTTATTTCCATGTTTTTGAGAACATATTTTTATGTGTTGCTGACTTGTAACTTGATGGAGACCAATTTTAACCTTTTAAATAAGATTCCATCACATTCTTAATAAGATTGTGACCTAAAATCTGTTTAAGACCTATTAGCAGTGAGAATAAGTATCTGAACTCATTTAGAGAGGATAAGTTTTTGCACACTTCTTACAAAGTACATGTTATACATTTAATGTGTCCCCTCCCTACAGGTAACCATTTCTTTCTTTGTATTCCCTGATGTTTTTGTGCTCAGCTCATAAAATGTTTGCTGTACAAATGTAAGGACCATAGTTTGTTTCCTTGGCACCCACAAAAATGCAGGGTGGGTAAGATAGCTTGTAATTCCAGCATTTGGAAGGCAGAGACAACATCTCCAGAGCACACTGGCTAGCCAGATGAGCCATAATGGTGCGCTGTGGTTTGGTTCAGAGACACTGCCTCAATGAATAGGTGGATAGCAATTGAAAAAGACTTATGAAGCCAACTTTGGGTCTCTATGTGCACAAGACCAAATGGATGAGCTTACATGTGTGCACACATAAACAAGGGAAAAAAAGGAATTTCATTAAAATTAATTTCTTTGATTTGAATTTCAGGGAATGAAGATTTTTCAGACTAACAAAAGGTGTACATGGTCAGTTCATTTGGGTTAGGCAAAGAGAGATAGATGGTGTTGATTATTGAGGAGTTAACAGGCATATGCTTACACTTTTAAACTCTTTTGTTTCAAATTAGATCTTTGAAAGCATGACAAAATAATTTGAAGCTTTTAGAGTGAGAAATACATTAAGTTGTATTTGCTTAATTTATTTTGAATGAGTTAGAAGTTATACTTTCCTGATTCCTATAACATAAAATTTCTGGAAAGGGGGCTTGATAATATCATTAAAGGTTGAAAAATAATATATACATTAAGTATTTGCCACTACTCTCCATTGGAACTGTATGTGTCCTTTCCTTTGAGTTCAGTCTAATTTACAAAATTAGTATAATTTTGAAAATGTGTCTCTTGAGAAACCAGTGTTACAGGAAAAAGGAGAGTAATAGGATCTAAGATTGAAAGGCAGAGGATATTTTCTTCAATTTTGAAAGCCACAGGGCCTAGTTTGGAGTGATCTAGTGAAAAGTTCAAGTCCTTACAATAGTTTGAAATGGTCTGTGTTTAGCATGGCAGAATGAAATGGTAAAGGCATCACACATTTAAATAGCAGTTGATTCGTGATTTCAAATGGGATTGTCAACTCCATTCTTCAGTATTTTTTTCCTGTGTCCAGTCAGCTGTTTTCTTTTTACCTGTGGTTTTCTATCTATGGAATAACAATTAAGTCATGTAAGGCTTTTATGATTTGTTTTCAGGCTGACTTCCATCTCCTTAATGGTTTACTTAATTCAGGACTTTTATGTTTGCCTGAAATCTCCACCATCCAGGTCCCCACCTGCCCATCTCAAACGTCCTAACTTATATGCATTCATCTCTGCTCATTGCTTTTACTATCTTAACACATTTTCTTTTACTATCTTAACATATTTTCTTTTCTTTTTTTGTTTTTAAACAGGAAAGTTCAGCTTTAATTTCTTCAGGAGTTATATACAGTTGGAGCTTTATACACTTAAAAAAAATATGGAACGCTTCATGAATTTGCATGTCACCCTTGTGCAGGGGCCATGTCGTTCTTCTCTGTATCATTCCAATTTTAGTATATGTGCTGCTAAAGTGAGCACTCTTAACACATTTCCAATACATCATGTTTGTGATTTTCTATATGCACATATGTGTTCTATTTGTCATTATACTGCAGCACTGTTAATGCACCTGTAGGTGTTAGTAGGTACTTACTAAGGCAAAGGTTCTAAGTGTCCAGACTGGAGGGGGTTAATGGTTTGCAATCCTTCTAGGGACCAGAGTTCAGTTCCCTGCATTCACTTCTAGATGCTCACAATTAACTGAAACTCCAGGTCTCGGTGACCAGGAGCTTTCAACTCAACCTCTGCACAGGTGCCTCTGCGTGTATACATACATCTACATAAATCAAAGTTCCAGTTTTTAATCAGTGTTAAGTTCCAAGTTGGCAAATCTTTTCCTCCCTCTCTTCAGAGCAAATTTTATATTTATATTTCTATATTTATGTGGAACTTTCATAGAACTGTAGACACTAAATTTAGAAATTTTTTTTTTTAACCTGAGCCATGTAGTTTTCAAGTAAGGAAATTTAAATTACTGGTTTATCTGAATGACTAAAAGCATGTAGTTAATGAAGGATAGTGAGATTTGGGTTTTTAGATTTCATGTTTAGCATTAGTTCCACTGTCCAATGATGGTATATTTTCTCTGTGGGTGCTTACAGCCATCCAGTATTTGGCTATTTGTAGTGTTTTCTCAGAACTGATAAGGACACTGACAGAACCTTTTCATATTGACAGGGCACCTTGTATTGAAAAAGTTTTATTTAGATATTAGAGCTTAATCAAAATAGAACTTAAATTTTTGTTTTACAATATGGTGTGCTCATGGTTTTGCTTTTTAAAAAAGTGTTTTTGTTTTAGTCAAGGTCGTGTGGGAATATATAGATCATACTGGAGGAAGTTCAGGGGATGTCTCAAAGCCTGACAAGAGGAAATCTTGATAAAGTGGCAGCCAGACCATTTAAGGATCCTAAGAGATTCTGGATTATCCTAACATCAGCCTTTTGAGGAAGGAGTGTGGCTGAATTAAAAGGCATATGTGGTGATTTAGTAATTAATGTGTGATTTGAGAAAGGTATAATGAGTATTTGGTTTGGGCATATGGGAGGATGATATTAATATGACTTATTGATCTTCTGAATGCATTGAGGTATAAGTGCAGTTTAGGAGCTAAATTACTGGCTTGAGTAAACATCTAGGAATGTCACCTGATTGCCACCTGATTGCTAATTAAAACGAGGGCTGCAAATTGCTGTTGTCTGGAGCTATAATTTGAAGAACCTAGCTGTTTTCCTATTCCTCTTCATAGTGATTCTGAAGCCAATGTGATTTCATGTTTTTAAATGTTTGCATTTAATTCTTAGTATTTAAGATATGTTATATTTGCTTTGGTTTATTTTTGTTTTTGTTTTTTGTCTAATACTTTTCATTGGTTCCTGCATCAACATACAACTACAAATGAAAAAAGGTTTTTATGTATATCTAATTTTTGCTGTTTTCTTTCACTTTCCTACCCTTGTTTTTGCGATAGGAGTATTATATAGCCCAAGCCGGCTTTGAATTTGCTGGTCTCTTCTTTTTTTCTATCTTATATAGCATGTGGTTTGCATGGAATGGCTTACTGAATATTTTCTCATCTAGTGAATTAAAATATAATAAAAGTTTAAATCTTATTTCAGTTTTTTTCTTCTTATAGGATGGCCGGCTGTGGTGAAATTGATCACTCAATAAATATGCTTCCTACAAATAAGAAGGCAAATGAGTCCTGTTCTAATACTGCACCTTCTCTGACAGTTCCCGAATGTGCCATTTGTCTACAAACATGTGTTCACCCCGTCAGTCTGCCCTGTAAGCATGTTTTCTGTTATCTATGTGTAAAGGGTGCTTCATGGCTTGGGAAGCGATGTGCTCTTTGTCGACAAGAGATTCCTGAGGATTTTCTTGACAAGCCAACCTTGTTGTCACCAGAAGAACTTAAGGCTGCAAGCAGAGGAAATGGTGAATATGCGTGGTATTATGAAGGAAGGAATGGGTGGTGGCAGTATGATGAGCGCACTAGTCGGGAGCTAGAAGATGCTTTTTCCAAAGGTAAAAAGAACACTGAAATGTTAATTGCTGGATTTCTGTATGTTGCTGATCTTGAAAACATGGTTCAATATAGGAGAAATGAACATGGACGTCGCAGGAAGATTAAGCGAGATATAATAGATATACCAAAGAAGGGAGTAGCTGGACTTAGGCTGGACTGTGACACCAATTCTGTAAATCTAGCAAGAGAGAGTTCTGCTGATGGAGCGGACAGTGGATCAGCACAGACCGGAGCTTCTGTTCAGCTTGCAGTGCCATCTTCTACAAGGCCCCTGACCTCAGTTGATGGTCAGTTAACCAGCCCTGTAACACCATCCCCTGATGCAAGCATTTCTTTGGAAGACTCTTTTGCTCATTTACAACTCAGTGGAGACAGCATAGCTGAAAGGAGTCACAGAGGTGAAGGAGAAGAAGATCATGAATCACCATCTTCTGGCAGAGTACCAGATACCTCCGTTGAAGAAACAGAATCAGATGCCAGTAGTGATAGTGAGGATGCCCCTGTGGTAGTTGCACAGCACTCTTTGACCCAACAGAGACCTTTGGTTCCAAATGCAAACCAGACAGTAGGTGACCAGTCAGACCGATCAGGATCAGGAACTGACCGATCAGTTGCAGGGGGTGGGACCATGAGTGTCAATGTCAGATCCAGAAGGCCTGATGGACAGTGCACAGTGACAGAGGTTTAAACAAATGTCTTCAGCACCACACTCAAGGGTAAAATGGATACCTGTAAATTTCTGCCCACATAACATTATACTGATCCTTAGTAGTGCATTGTGGGAGTTGGGGGGGTGGGGAAGGGATATGGGAAAGACAGACCTGAAATTAAAATGTCTAACATGTCTCTGCTGAAATTTATTTAATGTGAGGAATTGGAGTGTTGATAGTTGAAAGCTGTTCAGTATAACACAGTTTTCTTGACATCTGTTTACTTTATAGTGTATTTTTTTTTTAAGTTTTTAGTTCTTTTGGCTAGTGTATCCCTGTGCATTAATGGTCCTCATCTGACTCTTGCACTACCTTATTTTTTCTGCATGGATTGGTATAAAATCTTCAATAAAATTTGGCACCTGTGAGATATTTGATATCATTATGAGCAGGAAGCTTGATGTGAATTTGGGATTTTCAAATAGATGATTAACAACTATAGTTGGTCTTATTGAGATAGAAATGTAAAGCTGCAGCTAGTAAGTTTCAGAATCTGTAACCCACTTCATGGTGTTCCCTTCCATAAGATTTGCTGTCTTGTCCTTGTACTTTGAGGTTTCTCTTAGTCTGCATTTTTCTTTTTGATTAAAAAAAAACTTTATAATTTAATAAATACTAGAGTTTATCAAAAATAATTTGTTTGAGTCTGGAAAACGGATGGGGACACTTTGGTATTTGTGGCTAAAGAGCTTTTTTAAAGGTGAGGTTTGAATTAATTGTATTCTATTCAAACTGTTCCTTACTCAAGAAGTAAGCCTTGATTCCTTCAGAAGAGAATAAGGAAAGAGAAGCTATCAATGGGCACTGTGTTTGGAATAAACAGATGTGGAAAGAGATCCATAGGTCGTGAGATTTAAATTTCTCAAGCAGCTAATATCATTAATTTACATTTTCTTTACCACTCTCTATCAGTGGTATTTCTGTCTGGGCTACAAGCATAGTGTTATAGAACCAATACGCCTACTTTATATGGATTGGCAAGGTAGGAAATACTGACGAACACAAAACTGAGAATTTGTCTTGGAGAAAACACATCTGTCTGTGTTTCCTTTAAAAAGTGGGGTCCTGTATTTACATACTTCTAAATTTCCTGTATTAGGATTATCACATTAATGGAGTGCTAAAACAAACAACAAAAAAGGCATTATTTTGAGTGTCTTTTACCTCTTGTTTAGACTGGTTATTAGTTAATTCTTAATACAGTTTTTAATGGAACAAGTAAATTCTGGAACGGACATAAAATTTGGGTTGTGTTTTTATTAAATTTAGTTATTAAAAGATAGCCACACAAAAATTAAAGTTAGATATTGCTCAAAAATCTGGTGAAAATGAAAAGGATGCTTCGTGAATCTTTAAACCAACACCACTGCTTTACTATTAACAGGAAAATTCCAGAGACCAATGCACTGCTACTCTGTAGAGCCAGTAGAGTGGCTTTCACTGTTCAGTAGGTCTTTTAAAACAGAAGACAGATGGTTGAAAAGACCAACAAAAACTCCAAAAACAGGGGGGCCTTTTTTTTTCTTTAAGTGAAGAACTATTTCTCATCAGTATCCTATGTATACAGAACACACACACAAAAATACCTAATATTTCTTACATGCCTCTCTAGTCTCTCCCTGCCTTTTGCTTCATATGAAGGATATATTAAGTTATTTTAAATTTTGTTTAACTTTGCTTTTGTAAATTATTTCGACTTAAGAAAGACCAAAACAGGCAGAAACAGCAGTATTAACAAGTGTTTGGGAGGTGGTGGCAGGAGTGTCAGGAATTCAAGACTACTCTTGGCACTACATAGCAAGTTTAAGACCCTCTCTTAAAAGTTAAATTAATAAGTATGTTACAAAACATAAGCCCAGGCTAAGAATTACTACAGGAATGTAGAAATTGGTAGCTGTGTTAAACGTTAAGAGCACTGAATTGCCACCCAAGCCTACTATGCAGATTAGCAGTCCCCTTCAAATGACTCATTTCTAATATCATCTTGCCTCCATGCATGTTCCCCTGCAGCTTCACTTGTAGTATACTCATTTTAAATGCTATTTAGTATGCTTTCCTTTCTTAGCAATAGCCTCTAAATTTGCAGGTCCACCCCACAGTGTTTCTAAAACGTCTCGTTCATTCTGTAACGCCTCCTCTATATACAGTTCTCGGCCAGAACAGACAGATTTTTTTAAACCCCTAATGACCTGTGGAGGCCCACTGACAAATTTCTCCAGCCACTCTTGTGCCTGTTCTAGAGCCGTAGCTTCCTCTGAAGACTGTAAGACCTCATCAGTCAAGCCTATATTTAAAGCTTCCTTGGAATCCAGTTTGAGAGTCCCGCTTAACACTTTGAGAGCTTGTCTGCTGCCAATGATTTCAACCAGCCGGCTGGCACCACCCCAGCTTGGAACTATACCCATCTCCTTGTGGACAAATCTGATTACACTTTCCACAGTCATCAACCTGTAAAAACAAAAATAAGAACTGTAACTACACAGATACGAGGACCATGGTCTCACAGAAAATCACTGATCTTTTTAGGCAGACATAAAATTGTTGGAAAATGTCCCCAGCTAGAATTTAACTTACCATGTACTATTCAATAAACTCTTGCTTTTAAAAGTAACATTTTTGTTTCAACTTTTCCAATCCTTGATAAGAACTCAGCCTCACATTTAAGGAACTTTATGTTAACCAATTCTCAAAGTAACTGTGACAAATACTCTCATTTCTATGGTTGAAAAAAACATGCAATGGAAGTCAAATAGCTCATTCAAAGTCATACAGCTTTAGTAACACCAGGACTTGACCTCCAGATAGTTGGCTTCAGTGTCCGGATGCTTATGGCACAAATCAAAGCTAGACCAAAGCAGAAGCAGGAGTAACAGGAAGATGGCAGTAGCTTTGATTGGACTGACAGCAGTAAGTTCATATAGGAGTTATACCCCAACTAGTGTTTTAATGGATAGGGCAGTTCATAAAGAGAGTAATTGGATGTAGAAAGAAGCTTCACATCTAGTTTCTCGTGTAATGAGGGTCCTGTAAAGTTCTAAAGTGTACAGTGTCTCTAGGAAGAGTTACCTGTGCAATGTTTTTGTTGTATACAGTAATGGAAGGCTTTTTTTTTTAATGTGAAAACCTAATTTAGACTAAATGTCAAACTGAAATTTTAATATTTTCCTAAGAATAGTCATTTTTGAAAACTACTCAAAAAAGAAGAGCTGAAGTGATCTGCCTTTCCAACACATTGTACATTCAACTGTGGATGACTTAGTTCTCATAGTACCAAGTGTCTTACACTGCAGCCCAACCTTGAATTGTGAAACACTACAGTGGAGAATTCCTGCAAAAGCCTACTAACCCACTGGGAACCTTTGTCCTCAGAAGATGTATATCCACCAGGAATGTGCCACAATGATGGCAATTGCTTCTACAGTCAAGTATACGGAAACGGCTTCAACAAATAGTTTTAAATGGGTATTAGGCAGAACAATCTTCATCAAAAGGACCTGAATCTAATCCTATAATGAGAATCTGCCAAGAAATTGGGAAGAAATTAAATTTGCAGAAGATAGTAACTAAAAGTTGTAGAAACAGAAATATTTGCTACTCTTTAAGTGGCATAATTACTTAAATATGCCAGTTTTTAAACCAAATTTTGGAAATGACATGTGTAGGTCTAACTAATGACAACTGAGAAAATGACGATGTAAACAATAAACTTATTAATAAATGAACATAAAAATTCGTAAGGCACTGAATGTTAGTAAAATATAGATATAACACTCCATTAATCCTTTGCTTCTAAGAAATCTAGAAACCATCCTTATGTATGTTTTGTTTCTTCATTTTACAAGGTCACTTTGGTCAGTTTTTAAAGTTTTATCACATTTTTCATATATGTGTTAACACAATGCCATGGCATGAGTATGGAGGTCAGTTGCTTCTCTCTTCACCATGTGAATCTTGCAGATGAGACTTGGTTGGGTTGTCAGGCATGGAGGGAAGTGCGTTCGATCACCGAGCCAAACTCACTACCCCAAGTTTGCCCTTTTTGATTCCTATTTAACAACTAGCAAATCCTCAAGAAATTCTTGTAAAAGCATGTACAATAATCTGACATAAGTTCTTTATAAATTACACAGCTAGTATGCTTGTGTTGATGTACCCTTTAGTATGCATTAAACATAATTTTGAAAATCCGCTGGCGATAACAAAAGGTGTCTCAACAGTGACAGATACTTAGCACTCTGTAGAAAATCTTACAAGATTCTTATTCTTTATTAGTCTTACAAAGTTAAACTTTAAATTTTCAAGTCTTGGAAAATATAATTCAAGAGGAAATCATTGAACCAATAAGATATACCTCAAAATAGAAACTGCTTCATCATCTCCCAGGATTATGCAGTAATTCTAGAGTTCACATGCAGTTACCTAGAATTAACTGAAATTCTTATTGCTAGGGAGAGTCTATGTGTCCATAAAGAAGACTTAACCCTTATAAATTAATAATATTCTATTTATAAAACCATTAAATTCCCTTTGATATAAAAGGTCCATGTGCCACTGACATATGATAAGAAAGATGAAATTCAGATGTTAGGATGTTTCTTACAGCTAGTTGACTGGAACAGTTAAAGGAAAAACTACCCACACTGGGCAAACTATTACTTTGTGTGTGTATAGGTGCACACACACCTCAGCACACCATGCAGGTCTCAAGACAATGAATAGGGAATGGTTCTCCCCTTTTGCCATGTGAGACCCAGAGATTGAACCCCGGTGCCTTTACCTCCTGAGCCATCTCTGGCCTGATTTGTACAGGGATTCAGGTTAAATGCAGACCTAAGGAAAGGCTGCTCTGTGTGCTGCTACTACTTTCTGAAGAGTAAACCCCAAGTTTCAGGGTTAGTAAACATATCCAAGAATATTTTTTAAATGAACTTAACAAACTACTCAACAGAATGTGTTTTATTAAATGTATACAAGAAAACTAGTATTTAAAGTGTTCACTGATGGAAGGTTTTGTGACCTGTGATAAAAGGTGGGATATGTACTGAACTAGAAGTCTGCAGAGCTTTCCTGTGCAGTTCATGGAGCCACAGCCAGACCCTAGGGCTGGACCTCCTAACACAATCTCTGGCTGCACACTGCACCCCCTAGAGTGCAGCCAAGAAGCAGGACACATAGAGGAAGAAGAATATCACTATTTAGACCTTAAGAAGTTGCTTGTCCTCTCTTGGCCTGAGTTTGCTTGTCTATAAAGCAGTTCTTGTGCCATAGAACATTAGTTATCAAATGTGTTCCTATGTAACTAATACTCAGAATATGTACTTTCCAATTCTTTATAAATAATATCAGAAGAACTGTTTTATTTTAAAAATCTTTGAGACTTGCTATAATGTACTTTTACTTAGAAATATGAAAGTATGTTTTGTAGCCTCACACATAATAAGCTTTGTGTATTAGCTTTTGTTATAATTCAGTTGATCCGTTAAACAGATTACCCACAGTAACACTATGTAGTAATCCTAAATTGTTCCTTGTCATATTATATAAGCTTTAATTCATTTAAAATTAGAACAACTGTCTTTACACTATGAAACCCAGTATGGTAGTGGGCCATCTTTCAACGATGATTACATTAATGGAGACCATTAGACAGATGTATGGTTTTGTCTTTCAAATAATAAAAAATAACATTTTGTTTATCTAGACATGGAATTGAAGTAGAAGATTCAAACTGATTATGAAAGAAAAAGCCAGACATTTATGCCTTTAAGCTTTCTTCAAGGAAACTAGGAAATATAGGTAACAACATACATAATTGAAAAATGTATTGCATTGGTATGAAGGTTAAGTGGAACAGGACAATACATAACTAGTATATTTGCTTGAAGTAAAATTTGTTAAAAACTAGTATTAACATGCTAATATTCATTTATCTGGGTTTATTTCCCTAGCCCTCAGCATTTTTTGTTTTTTTAAAAGGCTTTCTCTTAGAAAGATTCACATGAAATGTCTGAGTCAGGAGAATGTTTCTGGCAGTTGCATACACTGTATCTATTACCAGCTGGTGACTGAGGAGGTTGGGGAAGAGCTATTATTTATACTAAGTTATTTCTATCTTCCTGGAAAGAGAAGAGGTGCTTGAGTGAAAATATCAGCTGCATGAATTCTAAACAGTTATCAAGGCTAAAAGAGTTAAGTGCATTAAAATGAGTCAAAATACATATTTGAAATAATAACCTTACCTTTTTAGTACAGTACTATGAAAGCTTTTCATGTTTTCAGATAGTCATGTAAATCACTGGATCATAGAGATAACTGGTAAGGCACTGGGAAAAACATCAACTAGCATGACTTATACTGAGGTCCCTGTTCCTTGTTACTGGAGCTAGTAATAAAGCACATTCAATAAGCAGTCCATTCTGGAGCTCACACTTTTAATGCTATAGCTGCTCTTGGAATGTGGAATTAAAGGGTTCAGAAATTCAGGGTGATGATTTTCAAAATTCTATGGTAAGAATCATATTTTTCTTCACTTAAACAAAAATTGTTCTATTATCTCCCATTTTTCTACAGAAGGTAACACACCTAGCATCAGATCCTATATATAACTCCCCTAAACATATATACCAACAAGAAGGTTAATCTAATGAAATACAGCTAAAAATTAAGACCAGTAATAAAATATATTAACTTTAACTGTATATCGAAATAAGATTCCCAGTATCATTAATCTATAGCAATTATTAAGTAAAGTACAAACTTCATTGAGTATAAGTCTATGTGATACCATGACAGGCTCTGATAACCTAGATAACTAATGACTAGTGGGCAGGTGTCAGCACTGCACAGTTCAAAGGGATAGCTCACCTCTAAGCAGATGAAGTCGAATGGCATGAGCTTTCACCAGGCCACTCACAAGAGCATGCAATCTGAATCTGAGAAAGGATTTTCTGCCATACATTTATATTTAATATTTTTAGATTGTAGTTTGACTACAATTTGTAACAAAAGATGCAAAATTCTGATGTGGGAGAAGGGATACTATAATTAGCTGTAGGTGAATTCTTTGGCAAATAACAAATACATACTACTAGAAAAAATTTAGAAACCAAAGACATAAATATTTTGTAGATGGCTATACCTGGCTTATAGAGGTGCTAAAAAATGTTGAACTAACTATGGCATCATTTCCATAAAAGTGACCATGCTTTCACTGGAAAACTGTTTTAAAAACCTATCAGGTATGTTTCTGCATGTATCTGATAATAAAGATATAATCATGTATATCATAACAAATATTCAATAAGATCCATAGTATGCAAACTTCCAAAATGACCCTGTATGTCAATGATTAAGTAGTCTCTGATGGGCTGCTCTGATATTTTTTTCTTTTATTCTAAATCCTAAGTATTCCAAATTATGGAGAGGCAAATTAATATTTAAGATTATACAAAGATCTAGTAACCACTTGAAGAAGAACACCAGATAGATATAACATCAAAGGATTTTTGTTTTTATCAATGAGCATCTAAAGTCTTAACTTGTGGTCCTATGGAAGAACATTCAGTGTATTAGTACCTGTTTGCATATAGCTTAAAACTCTTTAAATATGTTTTATTTATATGTAATTACATATTTGATTTATATACTCGCTAAGTACTTCTATCTCTGGGTAAAATAAGGGAAATATCTAATCAAGTTATACACAAAGCATTTCCTATTTAGTTTCACATCACTCAAAGCCATGTGACTATTTTCTCAAAGAACAAAACAAAGGCCCCTAATGCAGTCTGAAGTCAGGACAGCAGAGGGTGCTAAAGCATGAAATGAACTCTTTTCCACTGCATCTATGAATCCATTCCCTTATACTGTTTTTTTAAAGAGGTTGAGATCTTGATAAATTGTCTCCTACATCAAAACAACTTTAAAGTTTCTGAGTTAAAAAAACAAAAAAAACTGTTAACTGAAACAAGTCTTTAATTATCAAATGAAAAACAAAAAAAAATCTTATTCATGAGTTTGCTTATGTCTATTATCCTATGTGATACGTAAGCACATTTTAATGCCGTGTGGAAGTGAGAGGTTGTTACTAAAATGGTTAAGGGGGGCTCCAGCGGTGTTGCCAGGTGCCTGCTGTTGGCCGAGTCATGGGTTCCTAGGTTCTGATTTTGTAACAACTTATGAAACAGAACATTTGTGTTATTAGACTTCCTTATCAAAACTTCATTTCTAAACTAGTAAATAACATTCAACAAAATAAATCTAATGCCAAAAGAATTCCTTGTTAGGAAAGCTTTCATCTTCATTTACGACTTTTAAAAGAATATGTGACAAAAATCCATAGAGTGACTATGTGTAGTCTGTGATAGTTATTCTCCTCATTGAGATGTCAAAATTCTAACAAGAAACTTAGGAAGGAAGGAAGGAAGGGAGAAAAGAGGGAGAGGAAAGAAGGAGGGAGGAAGGGTTTATTCAGGCTCAGCTTTTGAGGGTACACTTCCTCCTGACAAGGAAGGTATAACATCGGAAATGGGAGGGCTGCTCTGCACACTGAGAGACACCGAGGAAACAGAACGCTGTAAGTCCTAGTGCTCTTTATTAGATATTTTCTTCATTTACATTTCAAGTGTTATCCAGAGATTTCCCCTTACCCTCCCCCATCCCCGCCCTGCTCCCCTACTCACCCCCTCCCACATAATGGCCCTGGCGTTCCCCTGTACTGGGGCATATAAAGTCTGTATGACCAAGGGGCCTCTCCTCCTAATGATGGCCAACTAGACGCATTCCCTTTTTTATACTGACCAGAACCCCAGGCCATGAAATGGTGCCACCCACAGCGAGAGAGAATCTGCCCACCTCAATCTGATTTATGTGCCCAATGATTTGTCTTTGAAGTATTCTAGATCCTGTCTGGTTGGCAATCAATGTAAACCAACATACTAAACCCAAATATTCATTCTGATGGATATATATAAATGATTGGCTAAAGCAAAAATGTAGCAATTGTGGCACTACACTGCATAGAAGCAAAATAAAGATAATACCCAAAGGTCAGGACACAAGAATTTAACATAAAGTATAATATCCCAATATCTTATTTCAATCAGTTTAGGATTTTGCAGAGGGATGTAACCACTTTAACATACATGCTGTTAATTCAAAACTAGAAGAAATCTCTGTCTCTTCCTCCCTCCCCTGTCAGTGTGTGTGTGTTTATGTAGTCAATAGAAGTAAATGGAATTACATAATCTACGATGAGGCAAGAAAAGAACAGTAAGAAAGAACAGACAGAATCAAGTCATTAGAAAAAATATTAAGATGATAGATTGATAGGGCACAAGAGATAGCTTAGTGATTAAGGGCAGTTTCTGCTTTTGAAGAGAAGCCAGGCTCAGGTCCCACATTGACTCACGGTGGCTCACAGTGCCAATAGCCCCAGTGCCAGGGATCCAACACTTTATTCTGCCCTCTTGAGAGCACCATGTGGTACACATACACACTCATACAAATCAAAATAATTTTTAAGAAGATGGTAGACTAAAATAAAAATAGCAACAATGAGTATAGAACAGTACAAATCTACCAATTAAAAGACAGAGGTTGCAATATTGAATAAAAAGATTATACCCCTAACCTGGCCTGGTATGCAGATAGTTTCCTGAAAACCAGAGGCAGAAGTTGGATCAACAACTTATTAAAATTTTCCCCCAGTGATTTAGTGACAACCCATCTCAAAATTAAAGCAACAAAGTATCAGGGGTGCAGCTCTGGTAGACAGAGTGCCAAGATATCCATGAATTCAGCACTCAGTACCATCCAGCTCTGTGGTAGGCAGAGTGCCAACATATCCATGAATTCAGCACTCAGTACCATCCAAAAAGGAAAGAAGTATGATCCTAATGCACACAATCTACTAGAATCTATGCTCAAGTTATATAGCAAGTATGTTTAAATGGACAGGTTAAATGCAAAAGGGTGGGAGTGGCTATATCTGTATCAAGCAAAATAGATTCTTGATCAGATCCCATATCAAAAATAAGGATATTAAAACGGTAACAGAAAAAACCTGAATGACATCTACAGATTAGTTAGAAGCATTGCTTCTCTTTGACCTTCTTGATTTATAATTGTATCTGGCTGGTAACTAACATTCGAGGAGACTGAGTAAGAGTTTTTGGACATTGGTAAATATTTTAAAATGAAAACCTAAACATACTTTAAAAGTTAAAGTTTTTGCTCTTTGAAAAAAGCAAGTGTGGAGAGGTAAAAGCCTATAATGGAGTCATTTGGGAGGTTGAGGTGAAAAGAATTCCAGTTCAGATGCACTTGCCTACACAGACAGAGCTACCATGCCATCCAGTATTTATGTGCTTGTCAATAATGCTAAAACATGGGTAATACAGGTATCTCTATTGTATGAT
This sequence comes from Mus minutoides, assembly GCA_902729485.2. Classification (NCBI taxonomy): domain Eukaryota; kingdom Metazoa; phylum Chordata; class Mammalia; order Rodentia; family Muridae; genus Mus; species Mus minutoides. The sequence goes on from LR749793.1 coordinate 999,951, forward strand.
GACTTAGATTTCAAAAGGTCTATCCACTGGACCTATACATATAACTGGATGGTATGGTAGAGCTTTCTGTGTAAGCAAATGCACCTGAACTGGAATTCCTTCCACCTCATCCTCCCAAATGACTCGATTATAGGCTTTTACCTCTCCACAAGTGGTTACATGGGTATATGCAGTCAAAATTCCTTTATAATGAACAATTAAAATGGATGAATTTGATTACATGTAATTTAGATCTCAATATAAGATTATTTTAAAACAAAAGCCTTTGTAACTCTAATCAGCATAACCTAAGTTCAGAATGACGTCCAGAATGCTATTTACCAAAGCAGAAGGGTCATGTCCTTAGCTTCAGAAATTGGGTCAAAAATTGACTGAAACTTGTCTCTTAGTGTATGTGCCAACATTTTAAAAGGTAAAGTCTACACAATGTGTAGAAAACAAGGAATGAAACACATTCACACAAAGTGATTTTAGGAGCTGGAGACATGGTTCAGCAGTAAAAAGAATTTATTCTTCATGTCAGGAACGAGAGTTTGATTCCCAGCACCCACATCACAGTTAAAACCCTTTTAACTCCAGTTCCAGGGAATCTGATGCCCTCTTTTGGCTTCCATGAGCACACATGAAAACAAGAAAAATATTCATACAAAAAACAAAACAAAACAAAACAAGTGATTTTTGAAAATGTGTATTCTGTGGGGAGAATTTTAGGATCTGAAATTGTGTTCTGTTTAATAATATATCAAATCATTGTATAACAATTATTTAATATATAAACTGTATTGCTATAAAGTACTTTAAAAACATAAAAATAAAGTACTTTTAAAAAATGTAAAATGAAGTCAAGATTATGAGTGAAAAAATGTCAAAGAAAGTAGTCTTAAAGAATGACAGATAATTATTTATTGATTTTTTTTTACTAAAAACCATAGTGGTAAAATAAATAAAATTTAAGACCACTTTAATATTTTGTGTATGTTAAGGGTAAGTATTATGCTGAAGTGATGTTTTTGTACACTGTGTGAATGTGTCTGTGTCCTTCCTTGCCTGCCTACAACACCTTCTGACTTGCTAAAATAAAAAGCCTATGACTCATAACATAAGGCAGGATAGGAAGGTGGAATATCCAGCAGAAAGGAACTCTGGGAAAGAGAAAAGCTTGGAGCTTCCCTGCCTAGGCTCAGAGGAAGTTGTACAAATAAAGCTGAGGAGAGGTAACTAGCCATGTGGCAGACATAGAATGATACAGATAGGTAAATGTAAATTATGACCTTCTGAGAATAGGCCTAGCTATGGCCTAGGCATTTAATTAATAAATAATAAGTCTCTGAGTTATTTGGGAACTGGGGCATGGGTGGAAAGATACAGTATACATACACACACACACACACTTCAGACAGGTAGAAGCAGCAGACAGAGGTGAGGACAGTATATCTGGTGCCAGGCTCAGGCTCTTTGTTGTCCTACCAGTTTAGCTCCTTATAATACATAAATTTTTTTGAACTGGAAAAGGATCAAATGTATCCTTAAAAATAAAACATCTAACTTTCTTAAAAAGCATCAGATTTTATGGCTTCTGTACCTACACAGCTGAGAACTATTCTAAGGAAGAACTATCAGCTCCCAGAGTTCCTGACAACTCTGTTCTCCATCTATTAAGTGGCTATGAACCCCAGACAGTGAAAACATGGCTCTCAGAACCCTCTTGATGAGAACCACAGCACCACGGACTTTGTGTCCAGTAGCTTCTCTTGCGTTATTCAGCTGCTAACTTTTGAATAATTCTCTTGGGCTTAGAGTTTCCTTTTTATGACTTCTATGACTTCCCTTCTTAGGATCGTTGCTAATATGAATTTGATTTATGAATAGTCACTGTGTTCTGTTGCTTTTTAAAAGAAATTCATTATAATTGAGTAATATCATTTGTACTATTATCTACTTTAATGACTGGTAAAAAGAAAAACTCAACTGATTACCTTGTTTAAGAATATATGAAATATTGAAATGGTAAAACTAAATCCAAGCATGTGCTAATTATTTTTATGCCTACAGCAATGTGATTTTTATCTTACCTGAAATCACATGCTGTAGTAAGTTCTGCTCCTCCACCCATTGCCCAGCCTTGAACCAGAGCAACACTTATTAATGGTAGTCTGTATTTTCAAGGGAAAAATTAGATGTGAATAATTATAACTTTAGTATTCATTTATAATACATCATCTTAAAATCTTCAACATTCCTCAATGTTAATATCAGAAAGTATCAAGAGCACCAGCAGAAGAAAAGTGGCATGATGCCAAAAAGTAGCCATGCTCGTAGTCTAGGAAGTAGGCAAAGTACCTGCCAGAATCACTGCCTGGTTTACAGTAAAGCAGACTGTCACTGTCTTCTAAGTGAGGAACCTAGGATAGAACCTTTAGCTCTGCAAATATCAGCTCAGTCACTGTGAAACTGCTTTATTTTTATGGCTCTACAGTCAAGGTGTAGTTATTATGGTCATATCTGATGGGATAATCTGGCCTAAAACACAGAGCTGCAAAATCAAGTATTTAAGATTTCCATCAAAAGACGAAATGGCCATAGGCTGCTCCTATAATATTAACATTGCTTATCATTTAAAATAAATTCTACTGTTTCTTTTTATAAAGAAACACACACAAACACATCTTGCCTTAACTCATGCTTGCTTCCACCACACTAGAATTTACGCCCCCCCAGGTTAAAACTCTTTATAAAAGATGATTTTATATTTATGAGTGTTTGGCCTGGGTGTTTATATTATGTACTGTATATATGTGTCTAGAGCCTTCAGAGGCCAGAGGAAGACATCAGAAGGGGGGCAGGCATTAGTAAACACCTTCAATCCCAGTACTGAGAGGCAGAGACAAATGGATTTCTAAGGGTACAAGGTCAGCCTGGTCTAGTGAGTTTCTGCACAGTTAGGGCTATAGAGTCGAAACTTTATCTTAAAAAATAATAATAAAATAAAAATAAATTATGTCAGAGCACTCTGAAAATACTATTAAGTAGATATAAAAGTATTTTCAAAGTATGCACTTTTTATAGATTCTAACCAAAATGGAAAGCTATTGGTCTAACCTGACTAAGTATTTTCTTAATATGCCCTATTCCCACATAGAAAGGATTACTTAAACAAGAATAACTTTTAGCCAGATGTGGTGTTACCTGTAATCCTGGAAAGGAAAAAAAAGCAAGGAAAACAGGAGTTTGAGGCCAGGCTCAACTAATAATAAGTTTGTGATCAAACTGGGCTGTGTAATACCCTGTAGATAGATAGATAGATAGATAGATAGATAGATAGATAGATAGATAGATAGATAGATAGGAGAATGAAAAAATAACCTATCTTGAAGAAAGGATTGATAGATAGATAGATAGATAGATAGATAGATAGATAGATAGATAGATAGATAGATAGATAGGAGAATGAAAAAATAACCTATCTTGAAGAAAGGATTGATAGCTTAGTGGCTTAGAGTACTTCCTCTCTTGTAGAGGACATAGTTTCAGTACAGCACCCAACATGGTAGCTAATAATTATCCATAACTCCAGTTCCAGGGGATCTGATGACTTCCTCTGGTCTCTGAAGGCTCTATACAACCAGGCAAAACACTCATACATATAAAATAATCTTTTAAAATGAGTTTTAAACTAGAAAAAAGAGTAAATACCTGTGTAGTGGGAGTAAACAGGAGTTAAGGCAATGATATTTAAAACTAATATGATTCTATTTTTTCTAGACTCTCAAATGAGTACTAATACAGAAATGTCAAGCATGTTTAAATATGACTTTTCTTAGTTTTCATACTTTTAAACTGCTTATATTAAGAATAAAAAAAAAAAATCAGAAAGAGTGCTGGAGGCATGGCTCAGTAGTTAAGAACACTGACTGTTCTTCCAGAGGAGCTGAGTTCAGTTCCCAGCAACCACATGGTAGCTCAGAACCACCTGTAATAGGATCTGATTCTCTCTTCTGGTGTGTCTAAAGAGAGTGACAGTGTACTTACATACATAAAAAATTAATCTTAAAGACAAAATCAGAAAGATTCAAAGCATACTGAGTTTGTAACCTGAAATGCACAGATTTTTTTTCTCCCCTTCCTTTATCTAGATGTAATGTAAACCCACTTTTGACAGAAAGCTTTTCAAAGTATTTGCCTATTCAGTTCTTCTGTCTTGTGGATGCAGTCTGCTCTCCTTGACTTCTCTCCACCCTGAGGTAGTCTTTGCATGTTACCCTGCCTCTCCCCTGGCCTCAGACCGTGTCTTTCTCCAGAGCTGTTTCCTGTAGTAGCCAGTTATATAGCCACAGTCTTTTAAACTGCTTTCCTCTTTTGCCTTGTTATTACAAAACTATTTCTATTTCACTACCATTTCACTCTAATGACTGTTCTCTATGGCATAATAATATTCCATCATCACAATAAGAGGAGCTCAGCTCACGTTTTAAAATGTACAAATAATGCAATAATAAGTTATAAGTACTAGTCTGTTAAAGATCCTGTTTTTAAATGAAAGATACATTACCTCATAAATCTTGTTAAGGTGTTTTGCATGAACATAGATAAGGCCACTCCATTCTTTAAATAAAAATAAAAAAATATGATTATATTACATAAAGAGGTACTTTTAAAATTCAGATTTTTAAAAGGAACAAGGACAAACTTTTTGAAAATCAAAGTTTTCATTTCCAATTCTCTGAGACTGAAGTGTAAATTATGCTGTGATTTTGCCAGATCTTGAGCTCAGGACAGCAACAGAGGTGAGTCAGTCTGTAACCCAAAGTAAATATTTTTTCGCTGATGTGGGAAAAGTTCTAAAGACAGATGTTTACAGAAGGAAGGAGGGTTTGGTATAATAGTGTGAGGTAAGCAGTAACAGTGGCAAGAAGTCCTGGCAGCTGGGAATGTGCCATCCTCTGTCAGGAGGCAGAGGTGAGTGGGTACGCTGGGGCTGTTTGCTTTCACTCAGGCCAGGACCTACTCACATCTATGGTGTTCTTCCATTCTCAATGAACTCACTCTACATAATTCTTCACAAGAATGTCCAAAGCTTTATTCCCAAGATGACTCTAAACCCCATCAAACTGACAACCAAGCAGGACAATTACAGCTTCCTAGGACAGAGGAGAGTTCCACGCAGTCGCCCGGGGAAACAGGGTTTTCCCACCTGCTACTGCTAGGAAGGTGTATGTAAAATAGACAAGTTAGAATGAACTTTGTGAGTTTTACATTCTTCTGATTCCTAGATTTTTCATAAAAGCCTTACCTTCTTCAACCCAGTATAATCTGGCTTTCAACCTTGTCCCAAAACATTTTAATACTCCATTTGTCAAAAAAATGAGTTTTCCTTACTCCATATCATCTTCTCTTTCTTGACTCTGGTCCTCTCTTCTTTCTTTCTCTCTTTCTTTTCTTTTCTTTTCTTTCTCTCTTTCTCAAAATTTTTATTGGATATATTCTTTATTTACATTTTAAATGTCATCCCCTTTTCTGGTCCCGACCCCCTCCCCCCAGAACCACCTATCACATCCCCCTACCCTGCTTTTATGAGGGTGTTCCCCTACCCACCCACCCACCCACTCACTCCCGCCTCCCTGTCCTGCCATTCCCCTACACTGGGGCATCAAGCCTTCACAGGACCAAGGGCTTCTCCTCCCATTGATACCCCACAAGGCCATCCTCTGCTACATATGCAGCTGGAGTCATGGGTCCTTCCATGTGTACTCCTTGGTTGGTGGTTGATTCCCTGGGTGCTCTGGGAAGCTCTGGTTGGTTGATATTATTGTTCTTCCTATGGGGTTACAAACCCCTTCAGCTCCTTGGGTCCTTTCTCTAACGCCTCCATTGGGGACCCCATTGGAGACCCCTTGATCAGTCCAATGGTTGGCAGCGAGCATCCCCCTCTATATTTGTCAGGCTCTGGTAGAGCCTCTCAGGATACAGCTGTATCAGGCTCCTGTCAGCATGTACTTCTTGGCATCCACAATGGTGTCTGGGTTTGGTGACTGTATATGGGATGGGGCAGTCTTTGAATGGCCTTTCCTTCAGCCTCTGCTCCACACATTGTCTTTGTATTTACTCCCATGAGTATTTTGTTCCTCTTTCTAAGAAGGGCTGAAGCACCCACACTTTGGTCTTCCTTATTCTTGAGATTCATGTGGTCTGTGAATAGTATCTTGGGTATTCCAAGCATTTGGGTTAATATCCACTTATCAGTGAGTGCATACCATGTGTGTTCTTTTGTGACTAGGTTACCTCACTCAGGATGATATTTTCTAGTTCAATCTATTTGCCCAAGAATTTCATGAGTTCGTTTTTAATAGCTGAGTAGTACCCCATTGTGTACTACTACATTTTCTATATCCATTCCTCTGATGAAGGACATCTGGGTTCTTTCCAGCTTCTGGAAGGCTGCTATGAACATAGTGGAGCATGTGTCCTTGTTATATGTTGGAGAATCTTTGGGGTATATGCCCAGGAGTGGTATAGCTGGATCCACAGGTAATACTATATCCAATTTTGTGAGAACCCGCCAGACTGATTTCCAGAGTGGTTGTACCAGCTTGCAATCCTACCAACAGTGGAGAAGTTCCTCTTTCTCCACATCCTCACCACCATCTGCTGTCACCTGAGTTTTTGATCTTAGCCATTCTGACTGGTGTGACATGGAATCTCAGGATTGTTTCAATTTGCAATTCCCTGATGACTAAGGATGTTGAACATTTCTTTAGGTGCTTCTCAGCCATCTGTATTCCTCAGCTGAGAATTCTTTGTTTAGCTCTGTAACTCATTTTTAATAGGGTTATTTGTTTCTCTGGAGTCTAACTCTTGAGTTCTTTGTATATATTGGATATTAGCCCTCTACAGATGTAGGATTCATAAAGATCTTTTTCCAATCTGTTGGCTGTTGTTTGTCCTACTGACAATGTCCTTTGCCTTAGAGAAGTTTTGCCTTCCTCTACTCAAAGGATAAACAGGCTGAGAAAGAAATTAGGGAAACAACACCCTTCCCAATAGTCACAAATAATATAAAATACCTTGGAGTGACTCTCACCAATCAAGTGAAAGATCTGTATGACAAGAACTTCAAGTCTCTGAAGAAAGAAATCGAAGATGATCTCAGAAGATGGAAAGATCTCCCATGCTCATTGATTGGCAGGATTAATATAGTAAAAATGTTCATCTTGACAAAGTAATACAGATACTTTGGTTCTCTCTTTCTAGGAATAGGTTTTACTCCTGACTGTTTGCCTGCTGTGTGACTGCTTCTTTGCAGTCTTCTCCCTTGAGTCCTTCTATTCAGCCTATCAATTCCCCAAATGCCTGGACTCTCCCAAACCCAGGTCATAGCTCTTTTTCTCTTTCATTCATTTGCTTTCTTTTCTTTGAAAGCTTCAGCCACTCCTACTGCTGGTTTTATGTGAAGCAGTAGACTCTAGTAGATATTTCCGCTTTCTGCCAGTAGTTCCTCAGGCTTAGCATTATAAATTTACCAGGAGTAAAAGCATAGTCTGGGTTCTAGTTCTACCACTTAGCAATACTAAGCCCTTGAGCAAATCATGACTATGAGCTCATTTCCTCATTGACAGGAATGACAAATAGATGCAGCAATTGTAGCTTACAGTACAGTGGGAAAGACGAAGATCTGTACAGTCTCTAAGTTGCACACATACAGGCTGCTTTGTTACTAGGAGAGTTCGCCATGGGCAGCTGACTCAGAATGGTGATACTATTACCAATCCCTCGAACTCACAAACCCTCATTATCAGAGCCCAGCTGTGCCTCCTCAGCTCCTCCTCTCAATCATTGCTAACAGATACTTTCTTCTTCTCATTTCTGTTCCAAATAAACTAGTCTGGACCTGTTCATCAAAAAAGCTTTACTTCCTAACCAATTTTTCTTCTATTTAACTTCTTCTTAGATATAATTTCCATCCTGCTGCCTGGTAACCCTTCCTGTAGGATAATAATTTCTGGTCACTAGCAGAATAAACTCTAAGATCTTGAAAGTACCAAATTGCACATTATCCCAAAGTACATTACCAACATCATTATTAACTCCTACCCTCTTCAACCAATAATCTTAACTTCAAGTATCTGACAATCCTCTAAATACCATATGTATAGCATGATATATCATATATAACAACATATAACACATAGAGTCAAACATGCATACACATATGTACTTATACTCTGTTTTGCTCATACCAGTCCATATCACTCACATTCACACACACACACATTCTCTGTCTCTCTCTTTCTGTCTGTCTCTGACTCTGTCTCTCTTCTCTCTCTGTTTTGCTCATACAAGCCCATCATTTGCATAGCTGCAATGCCTTGTTCTTGTATTTCCAGGAATGACCAGGTCAAATAATGTGATTCAATCACAACTTTCTAAATGCCACAACAGTTTCCTCTTTTGTGCTTTAGAGTACTTTTGCTTTCAATTTTTATGCCTTAACTATTCTACTTATAAACTGTTTTATATGAACTGTGTATTTGAATTCATTATTTGACATATTGTTTCTACAAGATAGGAGCTAAGGAATATAATAATTAAGTCCTCAATAATCTTAATGAAACAACCATTAAGGTACTATATTCTCCCCCCACCCACTTTCTTTCATGCTTGATGTAACCAAGAAGAGTGCCAATGAAGAAACAATTAAATTCAATTGAGATACAGAGATGTGGGGTAACCCACACAGGAGAAGAGGCAACAGAAAACGCTAGGCTGATGCAGTAAGTTACTTGAAGCTGATTAATATACTACCAATATTAATAAAGATCACACAATGTAATGAGTGTGTTTTGACTATAAATGTATTGTAAAATAGGAAATTATTACGGCCCCAAAGACCTAGGGATGAGATTTAATTTGGTCAGGCATGGTGACACACACCTTAATCCCTAATACTTGGTAGGCAGAGACAGGAGAATCTCCGTAAGGTCCAGGCCAGCCTGGACTACACTGAAAAAAATGAAGAAGCAGAACAGGAGGAGGGAGAGAAAGAAGAAATATTATTAATTCTTCACCCAAAGCTACAGGTCAAATACTCATTTATGTCTAAGAGTTAAAGGAAGAAAAGAGGTCAGGGGTCTAGAGATACAGTCCAGCAGTTAAGAGCACTACCTATTCCTCTAGGGACTAGGATTCAATTTTCAGCACCCACACTCTAGCTCACAGTATGTGTAGCTCCCATTCAGGGGGCTGACTGCCCTGTTCTGCCCTCCCTAAGCATGAAAGTGATACACAGGCACACCATGTAGGTAAACCACCCATAAACATTTTCAAAAAGTTAAAGAAAGAAAAGAAGTCAACAACAACAAACACTATCAGCCAAGTAGAGGACAGTACTATGGAATAATTACAAAAAACAAAGTCAGCAGTGCAGTGCTCGGGTACAGGCAGCTGGGAAGCACTGGAGGAGGGAGTGGAGAGCTACAACAGGTGTGGTTTTCATCTGTCTTTATCCTGAGAGGTAGTTTCACCTTTCCAGGTCATCCCAATAACAACTATGACAAAACATGTACAATCTTCAGTGTGTGTAAACAAACCAGGAGCATCATTCTCCCCGCACTTGCATGCATCTTGAGTATAAAAACTCACATCTTGCAAAGTATCTTATTCGATGACCATAAGTATCTGTTTCATGGAATAGTGAATTCCTTCCAAATACACTGAGATGTCTTTGGAAAATAAATAACTTGTATATATATTTCTATGGCTAAAATGAAATTGTACCAGAGTAGCAACGAAAATCAAAGCATTTAGAAGGTTGGGAGCTGCTATAGACATTTAAGCAACAAAGACCTAAGCAGTAATTTGGCAGAAGGGTAACAGGAGGTCAGAGAGAAAGGTGAACATTCTGTTCATACTGGGTTAAGACTGTGAAGCTTTCTAAGCATTAAGCCTTTTCCTTGACCTGCTTTCTATGGAAGTAAACAATTTTATATCTTCCTATACACTTAAGTTTACAGCTGTGGACTTTGATTCTTTCAGATCTCTAAAGAGATTTCTCAAGGTTTCTAGACCATCTGTGGCACAGAACCACAACCTTACAAATGAAAAATATTTACACTTTTTTTTTCCCCTATGGTTTGCTTTACTCCTTTTCGTAACTCTGCAGGGCTAACCCTTGTGTGGCATTAGTCCATTTCCTGGTTTCCATGACTTCAATTAAGAAGCAACTGTGTAATAAGGAAAACTGAAGTTCTTTTCCTCATCATTACACAGAAGAGCCCAAATGAAACCAGCTTTTTAAGTGATGTGTGATGATACAAGAAAAGAGCTTAGGACTAGAATATTGCCAATGATGACAATCATGGGTATATGAAGGTTTCACGGGATTTTCTGTTTCTGTGGACACCTGAAAATTTTCTTCAAATATTTTAGTTGAAAAATTGCAGTGGTAAAACATCAACATAAATGATCTTTAAAAGACAAGTCATTTAATAATACTTCAAAGCATTACACTTTATTTAGAGAACAATGGTAATCCACTTACTAAATTGGCATATATTTCAGTTACTGCAGCAGTCCCAGAAATCATATTCACCAAACATATAGACACCACTGATATGTCTGTAACACGAAGCATCAGTATGCTGGATATGGAAGAGCCTCACTGAGAGAAACCAATTACAAATCACAGTAAGAGTCTCAGGGTCTCAGCTGCAAGTGTTAGATGATTTATACATCCAGCTGCACCTCATGTTAACTGTGTGAGATCTTCAGCCCCAAGACTTTAAGTTTCATATTTACAAAATGTATCATTATTTCTTGAGTGCAAAAGAATGCTGTCTATCTGAAAAAAAATGGTTCAAGAATTTTATATACACCATTTCTACTTGTCAATTTAAAAAATCTCATGTGACAAAAATAATCAATACTTTATAAATATTATTATACTCTGAATATTACTTAAAAAATAGTTGGATGTAATGGCTCATGTCTATAAACTCAGCTCTCAGAAGACTGAGACAGGAGGATTTCAGGGACTTTTTAAATCCAATCAAAGATACATGATGTGCATAAGGAGTTCCAGGATATTCTGAGCTACAGAGTAAGATCACACACATGTGCATGCTCATGCACACATGCATACACACAGAGGTCGAGGAATTTTCACAGATGAGAGACCTAAGGAATCATAACGACCTGAGTCATATTTCAAAGCAGAAAAGGACACAACGGAATGATCATACCAATAATTTATGGACTTTGTTTTCTCTCTTTTCTTTCATACCACTCTGACATGTAAAAATAAATACATATCTAATGTGCACAACTTGAGTTAGTAGATACCACCAATTCAACGACCAACCCCAACTCAGGTTGTAGGTATACCCCCCAATTCAAGTATTTTCTTCCCTCCATTTTATCATGAGTGTAGGGTGTGTGTATAAGAACATTGATAGATATACTCTAGCACTGCTCATTACAGACACTATGCTATAGCACTAATTTGCAATGTGTAATGGAAACCAAATTTCCCATAATCTACCCTTAGTATCTGAGACTCACCATTCTACTCTGTGCTTCAATGAGCTTCACTATTCAAGAGTCCATATCCTAGATCCTAGAGCTGAGTTTCATCAGCAGTAAAATACCAATGTTGTGCTTCAGTTGTTGACAAATCTTTACAATGAAGGAATATGCTAAAACAACGGGCAAAGGGTACAGGCATTGGGGACTCAGTATTATTCTTACAACTTTTTCACAATCCAAAAATTTCTGCAATTTAAAACTTTCTTAAAAAATGTTTAACAAAATTACAAAAGAGGAGGTGCAGGAGGCACTGCTGGAGGGAAAGAGCAATACTGAAGGCCAGTGACATTCATTCTCCAAAACACAAGCACATGCAAAAGTGCTCTGCTTGGACCACAGGGATGGGCATGCCAGCCAGCATGTCTTTTCTAGATACCCTGCGGGCAGGGAAGACCCTGACATTTCCCTGCTTTTCTTACAAATTCTTATTATTCCCCTTATAAATCTTTATACTTTCTCACAAAACACAATAAACCAAATCAAACAAAAACTCCTTTATAAAGAAAAGTTATAATAATAACCACATAGGTAAAACGACTTTCTCAGCCATATCTGCTGAGAGCAGCCTTGCGGACACAGACTATGTACTTACTTCTGGAGTGGAGAGTGCCTTCACAGCATTCAGATCAGATCCTGAGCAGAAAGTATTTTTTGCTCCGTGGATAATGAGGCCTTTCCCTTCTGTCCAATTTTCTAATTCAATTACCCTTTCCAAAAGTTGTAGCATCATGACACCTATCAGATGAGAGAGGAAAAACACAAACACATCTGAGAGATGATAAAAACACATACAGTAAAGTGCTAAGCAAGTGTGCGAGGACAGATACTTTGTAAATATTTACTGCAGATTTACCAAATGTTTATTGTTATGATACAATGGATTATACAAACAAGGTATATAAAACAGACTCTTCTTTAAAATTTTAAATTCATGAGTTCCAGGACAGCCAGGGCTTTACAGAGAAACCCTATTTCGAAAAACAAACAAACAAACAAACAAACAAAATTAAATTCACAGAAATCAGACAAATGTATTTAGGTAGAAAAATAGGAATGTATCATATATGTCCTAGGAATAGAAAAATTGGAATATATTATAGTGGATACAGTGATAAGGAAAAATTACTTCTTATGGTAAAGAGAGCAAATACATTCTGTCTCAGTGAACAAGCTCAATGAGCTTTATGAGCATAACATGACTGTGAGATATTATGATACACCAGATACAAAAAATCTACAACAAAGTGAAATTCTAACCAGCTCCTCAGCAAGACTACTGATTGTTCAGTTAAGTCTGGAAAGGGCTAATAAACACATACATTAAGGTCATGGTTGCAAAACTGACACGCCTGAGGTGCAATATAAAATTGTCTACCAGGTCTATACATACAGGTCTACCAGCAGTAAAGTTGATGAATTATACACATTAGATCGTTATCATATGGAAACAGCAGACGTGTCATTTCAAGTTCTAATAAATAACCTATATCTATGCATATCATGGATCATAATATCTGCAAATATGATTAATGGGATTTTAAAACATTTTCCATGGGACTTGGTTTTGGAAAAAAAATCCTACAAGGTCAATAATTATTATTCTGCCATAACCAATAGTAACAGGGGCTACAGTAGATGTTAGATCAATGTTATGAATTCACAAATAACTAACAAAATCATCCTTTCTAAGTACTACCTACTTAAAAGCTTCTCAAGAATGTCCTGCGCACTTGAAAATATTCTTGCATGCAAATTATTTACAGTTTGGGAAACAAAACCAATTCATACATTTAGGGTAAAAATAAATCTATATAGACAAATCTATATCTTCAATAACAAGTGATATTTAAACCTAAACAATAATGGTGACCATGAATATAAAAACTATACCACTAGTTCATTTTAAACTCATTCTTTTGACTTAGTACAGCAAACTTAAAGAGTTGGAGGAGATAATAAATACTCAGAGCCTGAGAGTATCTGCTTTGATGATATCTAAGCAAAGGCACTGGGGGTTCATCTGCCCACACATGTTAACAATACACCATTAAAGCATCTCTGCTTTTACTTGGTTTTTACATTATGCATCGAATTAATATACCCCCTACATAATTGAATATATAGAGCTACTACCATTAATTACATGCAAATTTTGAACACCTGAAATGTGGGTGGTCACCTGAAATATGTTCTAAATGTAATAACAGATTTCAAAGACATAGTATGAACAGAGAAAGGAAAGTATTGTACATGAAATTTCTTATATTCTTTACTTCAATAAAAATATTTTTATTAGATATTTTCTTTATTTACATTTCAAATGTTATCCCCTTTCCTGGTTTTCACTTCGAAAACCCCCTTATCTCCTCCCCCTCATAAAAATATTTTAAATAAAGGAAGTTAAATGGACTATATTATTATAATTAATATTACCTATTTGGTTTTGCTATCTAAATGATAGCTGCTAGAATATTTAACATTATACACGAATCTCATTGTGTCTGGCATTCTATTTGTGCTGGCCAACATTGCTGTAACCAAGGACATCTCAATTCCTTAAGCAGAATGAAAGTGGCCTTTCCATAATGGCCCAGTGCTGGAAACGCATAGTCTACAATTGATTGAATTATGTATAAATACATATAATTTCATAAAATACTTCTGAGCCTAACAATTTAAATGCTAAAAGTAAAAATGCAAACTGGTGCAACCATTCTGGAAATCAGTATGAACAATCCTCAAAAACTAAAAATAAACCTACTGTGAATCAGCTAGAGTACTCTTTGACATATACCCAAAGAACTCTACATTCTACTCTAGATCCTTGCTCATCCATGTATACTACCACCCAGTTCACAATAGACAGGAAACAAGAAAATCAAAAACAAAACAAACAAATCAACAAAAAACCTAAATGCCCTTCAACAGATGATGGATAATGAAAATGTGGTACATGTAAACAATACAATACTATTCAGCTGTAAGTATAAATAAAATCACAAAATATGCAAGTAACTGGGTAGACTTAGAAATGATTATATTCAGTCTTCACAGACTAAGAAAGACAAATGTCACATTTGAAGTTTCTAGAGCTAAATCTTCAAATGAGAGTATATAACATGGAGAAACCACAGAAATCAGAAAGTATGAAAGAATGAGGTGGGGTGGATAACTTGAAAGGAGAATAACAAGATAGAGGTGATACAAACAGGAACTAGGGAGGCGGAAGGGAGGTCAATACAAAAGAGAGGAAGGAGGAGGGACAAGGAACTCCAGGGTCATTTGATAAAACCTCAAGGAATCTTATTATTTTTTACTTATCTGAAATTATACACAATACATGTAAGTATTTGCACACATACACACACATATATACACAGAGATACATACACACACACACAGTAAATTATGTCTCTTGGGCTAATAATACTTCTCATAAGAATCGCAAATTAATTGCACAGTACCTGTCTTGAGAAATCTTTAAATGGCTAGTCAATGTCATCCAAGTGATTGCCCAAACTATTGCTGTTCCTCTTGCTTGTCTTTCAAAGGTTGAACGTAAATCTCGAATGCTGAAAACACTGGACACAGGACTTGGACTATTTGAGCTGGGTCTAACATGAAAGCCTTTTTCCTGTGGTCTAATATCCATGGTACCAAAAAACACTATGAAAGCTATCAAGGGAAGAAAACAGTCAATAGTTCTATGCAAAGGTGACATCTGTGAGCCAAAACAACAGACACGGCCAGACAACCTCCTTAAATGTACGAACAGTGGCACTCACATATTCGTATTTCTCAGAAACTATCTACTTGAACTGAAGGTCCACTCAACTGGAGAAATCATGCCTGTTACTAGAAACTTAGCCATCTTCCTGGTGGTAGTGAAATAAGTCATGGACCCCAAAAGTAAAATCTACTATCACTATTTTGCTAGGCCAGAATAATTCTTCACTACATTCTAAATGTTATCCTTATACTCACCGACAAATGTAGCTACTATCTTTCATCAAACAAAAAAACAAACCAAACCAAAGAAAAGTCTCTTTGTTGCCAATGGAGGCCATCACAGAAAACCACAAGTGAAAAAAATCAATTCTTAGATCAATGGACTGCAGTGAGCTTAGTCATTGTGGATATATCATAGCTCCTGCACATCCCATTCAAGGGACACCAAGTAAGGGGATGGACAGCTTGTCAGAGAAAAAATACCAGGATGGCTGCTGTGATACAGTGTTTCTTAGAAATGGTTGTATAAACAAGACCTGGAAAGTGGCAGTATCAATAGACATGTGAATTCCTACACAGTCCCACCCCTAACCAAAGAATATAGTCAACTAATTACAGCTGAGAGAGAATTAGCTTCTAGGGTGAGACCAATACAAAGTGGTCAGTGCTGCAACCATATAATTCAAACAACAAAAACACACTCAGCAGTTTGTACTTGTGTGTGTGTATGTGTGTGTGTGTGTGTAAAAACATTAATTATTAAAGAAAAAGATTCTATCAACTTGAGAGTGAGGGATACTGAAAACCACAACCAATCAAAATGCAGAGTTGTATAGCCCAGTTCCAACTGGTATACCTACAACACTAACTCCTGTCCCTAAGGTTTAGTGAACATTGTAGAAGAGGGGAGGGAAAGATTCTAAAAGCCAGAAGAGGGAGTTTGCTTTATGGTTGTATCTTCTAGAAATATCAGAAGCTACACCTATGAAGTCTCACCAACATGGCTGTCTAAATTTGACCTGAAGAAGGATGACACCAATAGATATGCCAATGTGAATATGGACAAGAGAAAGTTCATGAGGACTCAACCCTATACAAAGAACTACAGGTAATTAAGGAATGTTGGAAATGGGAGAAAAATCTTCTCCAGGGAAGAAGTGTGTTTTGTTATCCAAAACCAAGTGGTCAGTTCTGAAAACATAAACAGACAAGTAACATTATACAGACTGAGCAGGTTACACTTATGCATTCAGGAATACAATACACACACACACACACATACATACACACACACACACACACACACACACACACACAGAGAGAGAGAGAGAGAGAGAGAGAGAGAGAGAGAGAGACAAATAGTGAAAAAGAGTTCATGAACTTGAAAGAGAACAAGGCAGGGTGTATATGGAGAGCATAAAAACATATTGACTTAACAGTGTCCATTTTTATCAAGATTTGTACTCATGACTTAAAAATTAACATATGCATAATTACAAAAATACTTCTGGTTCACATTATAGAAAATGATATTGGTGTGCATATATTCTACAAAGAATACCAAGACTTTCAAACAAATTTTCCACTGGGAAAGACTAGAAAAGCCACAATAGCAGGGTATGACTTAGTGTCATTGTCTGTCTGGAGGAAGAAGGCAGACCTCTCACCTGAGAAGGCATTCATTTTATTGGGATTGTTTAGTGTCAGAATGCCAATGCCGTTCTGCTTCTTCAGGAGGTCAATGGATCCGCCAGGAAACTGCTCCAGTATCTTCTTTACTTCCTCCTCATGGAAGCCATGAGTCGTATTATAAAGTGAAACTCCTGTTTGTAAGAGTTTTGTTCTTACAGACAGAGATGAAGTCAAAAGACTTTTTGCCATTTCTAGAAAGGAAAACAAGGATACAGTTGTCCCAATAAAAAGAGACCCGTTCTTATTTTTATAATGTTGTGTTGGATATAATAAAAAGCTTTTCTCTTGAACTGTGAAAGCCTTGCCAATGAAGGTATGCTCCAGTTAAGTACACTAGGCTAGCCTACAACTCATTTTTCTTCAAGGTTCCATCTTTCAGGAGTGTTTATCCATGCTGGGCTGGGCTTTTAGTGATGTAACTAGCTTTGAGTCATCACTGCCCCGTAGGTAGCTCAATCAGTCTACTAGTTCATCAAGCTGGACTTCAGTGGAGTGATACCTTGGTGTCTTATCAGTTCTTTGGACTGAACCCACACTTGTGCTGTTGCATCTCCTCCCAGAACAGTATCTCATTAACACTGTGTGTGTTTGCATTTTTTATTCTGTTTGCATTTTTTTTATTTACTGTTACAGATCCTTCATTCTATTGCCCATAGTTATCTTAAATTCTGTGAGAAACAAA
>LR749793.1:1020130-1041864 GCA_902729485.2 Mus minutoides
AATTTCATATTTAAAACAATTAGCATAAGTAAACAAAGAAAAATCATAAGGTACTTTAGAATGAAATATATAACCTGTTTCTCAAGTTTTCACATTACATACCACCCACACCTCTCCCCACACAAACCAAAGAAAACAACTTTTATTTCCTCAAATATTGATTTCTGTCATCCCAAATTTTAGCACATAGACTGTTACAGGGTTTGTTTGTTGTTGTTATTTTTTTTTTCCGGACAGTAATTTTAAGTTATCTTCTCTAAGTTCCTAGACTACATAAAATCCATCTCCACTACCAACAGCTGTGGTCACATCAAACACTATCATTAACTTCTTCTGACAAGCCGTCCTACTAAATTTAGTTTCCAAGAAGGCATCCGAGTGCTGAGAACAGTCCCTGGCAAACAGGGATTTCTGAGATTTTTGTTCTTAAAAAACAAGGCTGGTTCACCATCTAGCTGGTTTCTTCTCATTTACCTCGTTGCAACTCTTATTTGCCTTGGTGGAATTAGGATCATCCTCTTTGCGCCTCAGCTGGCTGTTAACTAATTGGTTTTCAAGTCAAAAAGACAAAGAAAAGAAACCATCTTGTAACCATGCTTAGTCTTCCCTCCCCAAGATTTCACAATTCTTTTTTTTTAACCTGTCAGACCCCTATGAGGGAGCTATTTCTTCAAACTAAGTCTTTGATCAGTCTTGGTCATATCTCTAAACGTGTAGCACCAAGAACAAGAAACAATAACAAGTTAGAGAATCAGATGTGGAAGTTAGGGAACTAAGAAATGCTAAAGTGTGATGTCCTTAGTTAGGAGTTCATTATTCCTTGGGATTTGATATAAATTGAGACAGGGTAGGATAGCTTTAACAGCTCCCCTCAAAGTTGGGTTGCTCTTCTGCTTGTTGAAAAGTTGGCTTCACGAGAAACACAGATGTAGGGAAAGTTTGAAATAAGCAAGATCATTTAGCTCACAAGTAGATATTCTAGAGATCCCACGGAACATTACCTCAGTTCTCACAAGGGATTCCAAAGTATTCAGAAATCAGCTTAAAATTGACCTCAGACCTTCTCAGAGCCAGCAGAGGGCAGTGCGCCTGCGCGATGCGCCGGTGCGCAGCCGCGCGCCCCCTGGCTCCGCATTCGCCCGCAAAGGCACGCCACCCAATCACGCCACAGCGCGCTGGCCCAGGGGAGGCGGAGGGGGGGCATCTTCGCGGCCCCCACTCGGGCGCAGCCTGATCGCTGGCCCGCAGACCCTGCCTCTGACTTCCCTTTCCGTGTTCTGAGACCCTCTTCCCTCACCCCACCTTCCGCTGCGCGCGAGCCTCTTCCTGCTTCCACACCGCTCCGGGTCTGTGTCCGAAGCTCCTGGTATGCTCCCCGAACTCCTTCTTTGGCCAGAGCTCCTGGATTAGCTGAAGGAACTCTGGCGACCCGGAAGTCCCGCCCCTCCCTATCAGACTCTTCATGTCTGGAACTTTCACCCCAATTGTTGTAAGCTAGAAGAGGGAACTCAGTTTTTTTCCATGGTTGACATCTCCTTGGTTTAGGGTTCAGACAAGAGAAAGGAGGCCACCCAAATACTTTGTACCTCATTTGGCTGCAAATGAAAAAAGGGAAAGATAAGACTAGAAGGAGAGAGAAAGGTAAAGAGCACTGAGCCTTCTTGGATTTAAGAGCTGCTGTGGGCAGTATTTTATCGTTTATCAAAAAATATTTAGCAGGTTTTTGTGACACGACTATGTCATGTGCTCTTTAAAGACTTTTGTTTTTAAAAAAGGAAGGAAAGGGGAGAAAAGAAAGATGAGTGTCCAGAGGTCATCACTTGGGGGTCAGTTTTGTCAGCTCTGTACCTTGCTTTGGATGGCACTCTGTTGTTCATAGACTTCTGTAGTTATCATAGATAATGATCAAAGAAATAAAAACATGTATTTTGAGTGGGATGGATATAATATGGCAAAGCAGTGGGGCAGAAATGGTGACCAGTTTATAATACAAAGGTGTGTGTAATAAGGAAGAATTAACAAGCCTAGGTTAGCTGAACTGGTAGGAAGAAGTCATTACTAGTGTTTAATTCTAGTATTTTTTCAAAAGGCAGAGAGTTTATTCTAAAGCCAAATATAAGTGAGGTTTGGGTTATCCTCAGTTCTTTGTTCCAATATGAAGGTTAGCGTAACAGATCAACAAAAATTATTTTCCAAATACAGATAGGAATGTGAAAACATGGGGTGAAAGGAGCAGGGAGATTTTAAGTCTCAGATCTTAGGTCTCAGAATCTGTTGCTCTCAAATTATAGTTGACAGCATCCTTAGCAGTTCTACCAGTAGAAGCTATTAGTTTGTCTATTCCAAAAGACTTGCCCAGCGACCATTAAATTGTTAGGTCACATAGAGAGGTGGTAGCAAATGACTATTAAGATAATGGTGGCCCAAGATAAATTATCATGTGACCCTGGACCTGTAACATTCCAACCTCTCCACAAACATTGAAGGCTTTAATCAGGTAACTGGCCTTGCACAAGCATCAGTGTTTCCTGTGGTTCTTTCCAGAGACTTTTGTCACAGTTCTCCCTGTTGAACTTCCTCAATGGAGAAGCCACATACTAATTTTTATTTGTTGCTAGGAAGGCTCATTTCTAGAATCTGATGTAAATGAGTTGAATAATAACCAGGAAATCAGTCTTTAGGAGCAAGAAGTATCTAGTAAAGCCACTAAGGCAAAACTCCAGGATCCTATTGCCAGAATCTACTAGACATTATGATTTAGATCTGGCTTTTTCTCTGTATTTGTATAATGTGACATAATAGGGTTATCCCCTAAAATTAATCAAAACGTTGGCCTAGCAAGGTGAAGACAGCTGAAGAGGGGACCAGAAAATGTAACCAATCAAAATTATTCTTTTAAAACTAGATTGACTGTTTTCTGTATGTATTGTTATTTGTGTTCTATGAGTGATTTTTAGAGTATTTAAAATAATTTACTGTCTTTTAGTTTCACTTTTTCTTTTGGCCAGCCTGATCTTCTTTCTTATGTAGTAAGCAGTATACACTGTTAGTGTTGAACAGAAAAACCTTTGACAGTTGTGACTTGACAGAACTCATTTGCCACCTTTCTCCTTGACTGGATGTGTTTGTTGTGTCCCAGGCAGCTGTCCAAGATTGAAAGCCTTTGTTCTTCTTGTGTAACTGCCTGCTACTCTCTTTACTAAGCCGACTCCTATGTAATTTAGATATTATATTACCCTGTCCTTTGTCAGTTTTCCAAGTATTTCATGAGTTGCCACTTCTCAAAGAATTTACCAGCAAGTTGAAATGGAATAGGTAAAAGGGAGAAAAAGTTAAAAAGAATTTAAAAGCATCTTAGGAATTTGGGATAGAGAAAAAAACTGAACACTTGGCGAACTGAAGTAATCATTGTGTATATTTCATATACTCAATGTGTGTGTGTGTGTGTGTGTGTGTGTATATATATATATATATAATTTAATATATACATATATTATATATTACATAGTATATAATATGTAATATATTATTAATATACATATATTATTCTCTGTATATATACACACAATATTATATATATAAAGAATAATAAATATTTTGTATATATAATATCTACCTATCTATCTATATAATTATATATATTATTCTCTGTATACATATATATGATTTAACCATTGTATTAATCACGGTTCTTTGGAGTCATAGAACTTACAGAATATGCACATATATATGTATGTATATATTATATGTAACACACATGGAATATATATATATATGTATATATATATATGAATACACATATCTAGGACACACACATATATATGGAACACACACATACATGGAATATATATGTATATATAAAGGGAATTTATTGGAATGACTTACAGGCTGCAGTCCAACTAACCCAACAATGGCCAGGTGAGAATAGAAAAATCCAATAGTTTCTCAGTCCCACAAGGCTGTGTGTCTCAGCTGGTCTTTTGTATATGTTGGAGTCCCAAAGAAGAAAGCTTCAGTGTCACTGAAGAAATAGATGTAATAGCAAGGCGAAGGCAAGCAGGCAAAGACAGAAAGTTTCTTTCTTCAGTGTCCTTATATAGGCTTCTAGCAGAAGGTATGACTCAGTTTAAGGTGTGTTGTCCTGCCTCAAGATATGGATCAAAAGGTTCTGCGTTTCTACCATAAAAGATTGAGCCACCTCAAACCAAGCAGACTATTTCTTGCACATGCGCCCTCTTTTTCTAGATTGTAGTTTATTCCAGATTTAGTCAAGTTGACAACAAAGTATAACTATCACAGCATTATCTTGAGTAAATTGGAATAAACTTATAGACTAACCCACATAAAATGAATTTTTAAGTGCTTTGAGAAAACAGGAAGGTGACAGATATGTAGGTTGACCCCAGATACTTAGTTTGTACTCTCTGCAACCTTGTAGAAAGCCAGAAAGCTTGATACTATATACAGCATATCATTGTAGGTGTACATCTTAGGGTGAGGACAGCTTCTATTGTAACGTTTGTGCTAAACAAACAAATACTAGGGAGGGCTTGGGAGACACTTCAATTAATCAAAGTGCTTACCTCACAAGCAACCTAAATTTGATCTCCAGAAATCACATAAAAATACTTTGCATGATGTTGTGTGCTCATAATCTCATCACTGAATAGGTTTGCTGGCCAGCCAGCCTGTCTTAATGAAACACCCTGTTTCCAAGGAGGAGGAAGAGTTCCTGAGAATAACATTTGAGGGTATTTTCTGGCCTCCATGTGCCTGTGTACCTGCACACTTGAACATGTATACACACATGCATAAAAATAACTTTCAGTGCTAATGAGCCAGTTTATTATCAAGTCAACAGTTGCTCGCATATTAACACTTGACTCAATTGGCAATTAAATTGTTTCAGTTTTCATAAACACAGAGTCAATTGCAACTGATGTCCCCATCTCTTGACACCCTGTTAAACTTGTGCCCCTCCCTTACCTTCATACACTTTTTTGTAGTCAGAATTTTATTTTTCTTCCAGAACTGAAATTTCATGCCAGGGTTTCACATATGCTCAGCAAAGATTGTATCTCTAGCTACACTCCAAATCATATATGCAGAGTTTTTCAATATCTACTTTTCTTAAGAAACTGACTCAGTGTTCCATCATGTGGCACGAAATTTTATTGCAGTGTGCATTTTTACTTTCTTGTGCTTTTCCTGAACTTATCTTCCATTTGACCATCTCTTCCTTTCTGTGGTAAGAAAAGGTCCTTGCTAGTTTCTTTAACTATTATAAGAAGCATATGGTTCTTCGCTGCTTTACTTTTCTGTTTAAAATATAGTATGGCACTAGTCATAGTAGCTAAATTATAGACTTAGCAGAGATGTTTGTCAGCAGATGAATAAAATGTATAGATACAAAATGAAGTTTTATTCACCTATAGTGAAGAATGAAATTGTGTCATTTTAACAAAGACACAAATTATGTAAAATATTTTACACACACCACAGAGGAACATTTTCTTTCTTTAGTTGTTAGAGGAGACAAAGACATGAAACTGAAAGGGGAAGATTTGGAGGTTAGAAGGAAGAGTGTTTGCAGAAATTGAAATCATATGGCTGTGTGGAAAATAGCATAAGAGTACCTTACATCTATTGTATGACACACAACTTGTATGTCTGGGTTTTTAAACAAAAATCACTTGTAGATACACAGAAGAAAATGAAATGTGTATATTGAATCGCTGTCTCTCTATTCCATTGAAGCACTCTTTGTAGCAGCTAAGATACAGAATCTGAATGTCCGATGCAGGATCAATACCTAAAGAAAATTTATGATAATTTTAATGTATGACTTTAATTCTTAGATTCATTATGTATTCAGAGTGGCCATGAAATAATCCTGCCTCTGGTTCTTGTGTGCTGAGTTTACAGAGGTATCATACCACATCCAGTTTTAATGGGCAGTTTAAAATAGCAGTTATTTCAATAAATAACAATTGAATCTCTGCCGCACGCCCATAGACGGTGGGAATAAACGACACGGGACACCAAGGTGGTTTCAAGCAGCTTGCTTTTGCAGCTTCTGTTTTATTCTGCTTCTCTCTCTCTCTCTCTCTCTCTCTCTCTCTCTCTCAGGTTTCACACAGCTGCAGCCGTTCACTCACTCACTCTGCTGTCTCCTACACTGGCTGGCTAACGCTGGTGCTGCTCTCCTCATCTGGCCTCTCTCTGCTATGCTGGTCTCTGGTCTCTGGCCCACCTCATCTGGGGCTGCCCTCAATTTATACTCCCATTCTCATGCCACCTCACACCACCCAATCATAGATGCACACATCCAAGGCAGCATGTAGGATTAGCTGATAGAATGGTATCTCGAGATGTTGCGCTAATCTCCCCAACGAGTTACATGCTGCTTTTATTGCACATGACTGAGACTGAGGTAGACAAGAGAGGTCATGGGGCTTGGCATAAAGCCAGGAGCCATCTTTGGCCCATGCGGCAGTGCCCGCTCCCCACATCTCCCCCTTTGTGTTTAAATAAGAGCTCCAGGACCATGTCTGTCTTAGGTTGTTCCAATTGGAACTCCCTCCTTTACCCCTGGAACTGCATCTGCCTTAGGTTGTCCTGACAAGGGGTACCCCCTTACCCATCGTCAAGACCCATGCAGCTTTTATGGCACAGGCCTCTTAGGTAGGTGGGACCCTTGCAGAATCTTACCCATCGTTGATTAACGGTCCAGCATAGGATGGTAGGGTTTCCATCAGAATCTTACCTGTCTCTGATTAACGGTCCAGCATATTGAGCCAAATTTGGGGTGAGCCTCCAGTCTCTATAGCTGCCATCGCTTGAATCAGCACAGTTGGTTTCTGCCTTAGCTTGTGTTCACATGCACACCATCTACCAAATCATTCTTCCATACACACCAATCAAAAGGAATGCCCAGAATGGCATCCTACCCAAGTTCTTTAGTATGTTGGGGGTTCCACGAGCCATCTCGGACCACTGCTGTGCAGTCGCCATCTCCACATGGTTGTTGTTCACTGCAATGATGGATGTTCTCAGCTCCTTCATTTTACTGTCAAACTCATGGTTCCAGTTTCTTAACAGCATCTTTCTGATTTCTCAGGAGAGTTGGGCTGCACGAGAAGAATTCTGATACTGCATAGACGTTATACAAACTCCAAACATATAACTTATACAGGAAAGAAAGACCATTCGATAAGAACATGTTTAACATTATTTTCTATTCTATTACTAACTAAAAGGAAAAACGGTGGTACCACACACACACACACAGGGGTAGGCTCAAAACTGTATTATCTCTATTACTACAATTTACTTTTACAGAGATAAAAACACACTAGCATCAGCACTAAGAGGTACTAGAAGGGGGAGTGCTTTCACAGTCCCCCATAATTCCTGCTCTTCCCCTATTGTCATACTTATCTGTACGATTAGCAGTCCGAATGTCGTCAGCTTCTTCAGGGCCATCTTTCTTCTGTAGCTTATCTTCTTTCCATAGCCATGTCAGACATTCAGGCACCCAAATAGGATTCTCCTGATCTTGTGGAAAAACACATACAGCTCCCCTCATCCATGTTATAATAGGATTAGGGCCCTTCCATTGCTCGGAGAGGACATCTTTCCACTGCACCCTTACAGATTGAAGGGGTTGTGAGGCACAATGCCTTTTGGCGGCACAATGGTCATGGGAGTCCAAATTTTAAAAATTAAGAATGAAAATAGCTATATATAATTTATTTTTAGGGGATTTAAATTGCATCCCTATTCCCCCTTTTTGTTTAAATAAAACATGCTTCAGGGTAGCATTGGCACGTTCCACTATACCCTGACTTTGGGGGTTATAAGGCAAACCATGGTTGATTTCAATGCTTAGGGCATGACAAAAAAATGCATGAATTTTTGAGAAGTATAGGCTGGTCCATTATCTGTTTTTATCTTTTTTGGAATGCCCCAAGAAGAAAAAGCTTGCCAACAATGTGAAATTACATGTTGTGCTTTTTCTCCTGTATGGGCCGAAGCAAAGATCACGCCTGAACAGGTGTCAATCGACACATGCACATATTTAAGATTGCCGAAATCTGAAACATGGGTCACATCCCTTTGCCAAATCATTAAAGGTTTAATGCCTCTAGGATTTACTCCTGCGCTTCTCTGAGGTAACAAGGAAACACAGTGCCCACATTTTAAAACGATATCCCTGGCTTGTTCTCGGGAAATTGGAAACTTTAATCTTAAAGACTGGGCATTTACATGAAATTGTCTATGAAATTCCTGGGCTGTTGTAGTGCAGAGGCCGCAACAAATGCAAAGACTGCACGTGTATTGGCGTCTTCTATTGAATTGCCCTCTGCTATGGGCCCAGGGAGGCCCTTATGAGCTCTAATATGAATGAAACTAAACGGATGCTTTCTTTCCCAGATACATCTTTGTAGGGTAGACAACAACTCAAACACGGTGGAGGTATGTTTAATCAGACCCACAGTTTCCAATTGTTGAACTGCTTGTACTACATATTGACTATCTGATATTAAATTGAAGGGATTTGGATACTCCAAGAACACCTGTAAAACTGCATTTAATTCCACTACTTGAGCTGATTGAGAGGGAAACAAATGAATATTCAGTTCCTTTCCTTCTATATACACTACTCCAACTCCACCTTTTGAGCCATCTGTGAAGATATTCATGGCTCCTGTAATAGGTTCTTTTCTTGTAATCTTAGGAAAAATAATGGGGTTATGCATGACAAATTGCATCCAAGGACTGGAAGGATAATGATTATCAAATTTTCCTACCATGCTAGTGCATAATATGGTCCATTCATTATTTGTGGCTGCTAAAACTTCAATTTGTTTGGAAGTATAGGGTGTAACTATCATATCCAGCTGCTTGCCAAAAGCAACTAAACTTCTTTTTAGTCCTTTCATAATTAATTGTGCCACACTCTCAGGGTACCAACAGGACACCAGTAGGTGATAAATTGGTAGCAAGAATACAAAATAAGATGGGTTGGGTAGGATCAATGCAGTCCACCTTAGCCTTGGCCAAACAATCTTCCTCCTGTTGTAAACTTTTTCGGCCTTCTTTTGTTAGCTTTCTAGGGGAATTCAAATCTGAATTTCCTTTTAAAATCTCAAATAAAGGTTGCAATATAATATTAGGGATTTTGCAATGTGGTCTGATCCAATTAATATCTCCTAACAATTTCTGAAAATCATTTAATGTAGACAATTTATCTATACGCAATGTCAATTTCAAAGGTTCTGTCATACTATCAGATAATCTTGTTCCTAAATAATTCTTTATTTTATCTTTTTGTACCTTCTCTGGAGCTATGCTCAGGCCCCAGTTTTCTAACAATTGTACCATATGATGATATGTCTCATTAACCACAGAATCTGTTTTACCACAAATCAATATATCATCCATATAAATTTTGCTCATTCTATTTATTAACTCATCTTCACTTTCAATAGTGCTATCAGAACTATCATCAGTATCAGAGCTAGAACTGTCTTCTCTACTCCCCCTCTCACTTTTCTCTGTCCCCTCTTGGCCACTGTGCTGAGACACAAGTTCCCTGACTTCCTCCAAGGCATCACTTCCTCTGTCTCAACTGAGTACCTCCCTGTTTTATCTCTCAGGCCTGATTTTACTAAGTTCCAAATTGTCAATGTGCCATGTAGCAGTGGTGTAACTGAGTCCACTGCCTGTAAACGTGTCCCAATCAGTCCCAGCTAGAGAGATTCACAGAGCCTTCCTCCAAGAACCAAGGGGCTTCATACGTCAAGGTTTCTAGAAACTGACTCATTGTATCTAGTTTTAATTTAATTCCACTCCTCTTAAGGAGCTTAATAATTGCATCTTCTATTTTCATTTTTGAGGCGGCCGACCCCATTTTTGTCTTTGTTCCTTTTTACTGGTAACTTAACTTTCCCTTTTTAATCTGCTTGTCCCAACTATCGGGAACTTCCTGCTCTCTGTCCCAACTTCCAGGAACTTCCTGCTCTGTCCCTTACCGGGAACTTCCTGCTTAAAAATATCTTCCCCGCCCCCTACTTACTGCAGACCCTTTTGCTGCTTCTTGCGTCTTCTGACTTCTGACAGCAAGGACTCCTCCTGCCTCTGTCTCCTTCAGCAAATCCTACGGGGCGTCCACCACCACTACCAGCCTGGAGTGCCCAGCCACGGGTGTGCGGCATGCCCACGGATAGGTCTAGCCCCTTCCCAAGCTCTGGGAGAGCGGCCAGGTGCCGCAGCACTCACTGGTGCTGGTTCTATATGGTGTCCTGGAGTGCCCAGCCTCAACTTTGCCTTCTGCTGTCTGCCTCCTCCAGCCGACCCTCAGGCAATTTCCGCCTGGCTGCAGTTCTAGGCATCTTCCCTTCAGACCAGCGGCACCTGCTTTCTCTCTTGCCACTAGCGTTCTCAGTCTCGCTCTGTGCCAGCTGCCGTGTCCTCATTTTCCCTTCCCCGTTTGGGCCACCCATTGCCGCGTGCCCACATGTCTCTGACCAGCAGAGACAGTGCAGCTTGCCTTCGCAGCTTCTGCTTTATTCTGCTTCTCTCTCTCTCAGGTTTCACACAGCTGCAGCCATTCACTCACTCACTCTGCTGTCTCCTACACTGGCTGGCTAACGCTGGTGCTGCTCTCCTCATCTGGTCTCTCTCTGCTATGCTGGTCTCTGGTCTCTGGCCCACCTCATCTGGGGCTGCCCTCAATTTATACTCCCATTCTCATGCCACCTCACACCACCCAATCATAGATGCACACATCCAAGGCAGCATGTAGGATTGGCTGATAGAATGGTATCGCGAGATGTTGCGCTAATCTCTCCAACGAGTTACATGCTGCTTTTATTGCACATGACTGAGACTGAGGTAGACAAGAGAGGTCATGGGGCTTGGCATAAAGCCAGGCGCCATCTTTGGCCCATATGGCTGCGCCTATTCCCCACAAATCTCCATGTTCAAAAGAATTAATGTGTGCTACTTGATTGCTATGCACAAAATAAACTCAAAATTAATTTTATCTTTATATGACAGAAAAGCCACTCAAAAAGATATGAATCAGTTGTTTTGAGTTGGTTATGAAATTACTTAGTATGATATATGAAAGTTAAAGTTTTATTTTCAAATTAGCTTTTTGCAGGTATTCTATTACATTTTTAAACTATCCAAAAATTTCCCATTAAAAATTAGATTAGGACTTTATTTAAAGTTTGAAATTTTTTTCATAATTGTGGGTAAGTTCCTTGTCAGATATATAACTAAATGTTTATATATAAATGTTTTATATATATTATGTATATGTTTTATGTATATACACACACACATATATATATGTATATATAAACACACACAAACACACACACACACACACACACACACACACACATATATATATATATATATATATATATATATATATATATATATATACACATACACACACATATATAATACCTTTGAGACTAGTGATATGGCTCCAAGAGTTAAAAACAATTGCCAAAAAAAAAAACAAAAGCTGGCCTGAATTCAATCCCTGGAACCAATGATGGACAGGGAGAACTAATTCCCAAAGGAGGTTCTCTGACTACTGTGCACCTTTCATCATATGCACCTCTCCCCCCTTTCTCATGCTCTTGCTCCCTCTCTCACCCCCTCCCTCCTACCTTGTAAGCTCTTACTAGTTCACAATCTCTCTATCTCCCTCACCCTCCCTTTCCCCCCTCCCCTTCCCCCTCTCCCTCATACATACCTTACTACAATAACAGTAAGTACAATTTTTAAAATATCAAAAACATTTTTTGTGTAAAAAACTACAAAATCTTTTTAAAAATACATACAAATGCAAATAATGAGTAAGTCCCTACCCTGGGGTGCTTGCTATTATTTGCTTGCTTATTTGCTTGTTTATCAAAGATCTAGTGCAAAGCCTATAGTATTGCTTTTTAGAGTAGCTAACTTGTGTGCCATCAGATCTCTGTATTATTCACTAAACACTGGGGTAAAAAGAGGAAAGGTTTATTATTTTGTCTTGTGCTGTTAGGGGTGTTAGTCCATTATCACTTGACTGTTGTTTCTGGACTTGTAGTGAAGCAGAACTTCATGCAGCATTCAGAAAGTATGTTGGGAGTATCTACTATCTGCAGGACAGCAAAGGAGGAAGAAGGGAAGAGGGGATGGGCTGAGAAGGGGAAAGGGGAGAAACCTGTTAAATAATTCCAACAATATTAATATGACTACAGATTTATATACAACTATTTTCTGTACAAAGTTCACTTTTTCTAATCTCTCTGCTTTGCTTTTTATTCATGCTCCCCCTGTAAATAAGACAAAAGGCAGTAAAGGGATAAAACCAATATCACAGCCTATTTGAGATGGCAAATCTTTTAAATTCAGAGTCCATTTTAGAAAACATGATCTAAGTTTAAACAGGCTGGTACCTAGCATTGGTTTCCAAGTTACCCCTGAAAAAAACAAAAAACAGAGCCTAGCTCATCTCTAGGCTAATCCCCAACAAGACCAGGGTGTCCAGGTTACAATCTCAACAAGACCAGTGTTTCTAGGTTATTCCCCCAACAAACCTGTACCCCCAGGTTAGAAGCCCACCCCATTCCTAATGACTACCAATGCAGAGGGGAACAGAAATTAAGTTTATGATATGACTTCCAGCACCAGCCAATTATGGTAAAGGCCACAGTAGCTTTCCAATTAGATGCTTGCACACGTACTCCCTGCTTGCTGCTTACTATAAAGCCTTGCTCTGAAAGACATTCAGAGTTCCCCCACCACCAAAACCATCCTGCATGATGGTGGTGCATGGAGGGAGGGGTGAGCTAGCTCAAATAAAATAAAGATCCACTGTGAGTTGCATCAGATTGGCTCCTGTCTGTATTCGTGGGGATCACTAACATTTCCCTGGCACTACATATTTTGGGATCTCTTGAAATTTCTTTCACTGGGTTGGTGAGTTTGGCACCTTTAATTTCCCCATAGTTTTTATGGCCTGAAGAAAATGCAAACAACTCTTTGTCAAAATTTATCATGCATGACCTCTAATTTTTAATGAAATGGGCTGTAACAGAATACCCACGATAGAATTCTTAAAGAAGAGTATGCTCCAGGTGCTGTTGCACACTCCTTAATCTGGTCTACATAATGGCTTTCAGACAGCCATGGCTAGGCACAGTGATCCTGTCTCAACAAAAAGAGGGGGTGGGGGTAAAGAAAAGAAGAAGGTAGAAGTAGTTGTTACCTTGCATTTCAGAGGCCTCTGTTAGAATATGTGGCACAATCCTGGAGAAAAATCACACCAGCTGCAGGTCTCACATGGGAGGATTTATTGGCAAAGGTGGTCTCTGAGGGGATGTGAGAGGGAAGAAGGAGAAAGAGAAAGAGGAGAAGGAGGAGGGGCTGTATTTTATCCAGGCCAAGAAGTATCTGCAAAGGGATGTATGGCGAGTGTAATGGTAGTGGGCGTAGCAGGAGTAGCTTTTTATTGCTTCTGGCTGTCCACAGATGTACCTCTTAGGACTGGACCTCTACACATGAGTTTGAAAGGCAAGATGAAAAGAGGTAACTTGGGAAGAGCCTTAAAAAAGCCAGAGGTAGGAGTTTTACCCAATCGAGGTGAACTTTGTTTTAGAAGTAGTTGGAAGAGTGCCCTGATCCAGAAGTACTTCACTGATACTATCTTGTCCTTTTTGGCCAAATTTCTGTAAGTACTAACTTGATGTCCTTCACTGCCTACAAACACCTGTATTGTTTTAAGGCCACCCTTGGCTTTAAATCTCCCATACTTCATTTCAAATAAAGTTAATTCTTTGGTAGAGAACTTCAGCCATCTCCGCTCTAAAGATATCACTCTTTCTAATGAAAAGGAATGGGGATTTTCCTGTGGGTTTATATCTCTTTCCTTAAGATAGCATATCTAAAGATGGGAGGAGATGGTAACCTATATCAGTTCTGGCTTGCTCTTCAGAGCAAAACCTTTATCCCATGAATTTAACCTAGGCATCAGTCTTAAGCAGCTACACACCTCCATTATGCTTGTCCACTTAGTAGATAGGTGGAAGAAAGAATAAATAGGGTTATATCTGCTAATTTGGCAGCTGGAATTTTCCTTTATAAAAGCCTAGCCAAAGTGTCTGAAAAATGGCAGTATCTGGCACCTCATGTGGCAGCTAAAGGGAATGAAATGGAGACATGGGAGACATGTTCTTAGCTGTATTTGTTTAGAATGAAATCACCCCTCTGTGCTGAGCTAGCAGAAAGCAGCTGAGAAGGAGATTGTGATTCAAATGCCCTCTAAACCTCATTATTCTTACTGAGTTATAGTAGATTTTTCTCTAACCATGTTTTAAAAAAAGGATTGTTGACTCTCTTACACATCAATTTCCATACACACTTGGTTATGTTTTTTATGAATAATTTCCCAAGTATGCTTGTTGTTTACCAATTATGGGGTAGGCCTATTGCCATTACTTCAGGAGTGAACTTTTTAAATATGCTACTTTTGAGAAAGTAGCTTTAATCAAGGTGGAAAGAATACAAATGATTAATAAGTAAAAAGAGGACTAGTAAGATGGCTTAGTGATTAAGGGTACTTGCTACTCTTCCAGAAGACCTGAGTTTATTTCCCAGCACTTATGCCTTTTAGAACACAACTACCTATAACTCCAGTGCCTGGGGATCCAATGCCTTCTGGCCTTCCAGAGCACTCCAAAACAGCTAATATAATTGATTAAATACTTGTGAAAGTATTGAGAAACATTGAGAAAGAACAGTAAAGTAGTATTTTTAGCTTATATTTGTTTATTTGCTTATCAGTTAATCTGTGATGAAAATTTATTAATGAGGTTAGGGTAATACTATAAATTATTTTTAGATGTTATACTAAAGTAAAATAAAAAAAAAACTTTTAAAGAGAAAATAAAGAGGGGGAAAGTTAAAAGAAGTCACTGTGAATTTTGTTTTTGAGAAAGGTTCTCAATCTGGTCTTGAACTTGGTTGTTGCACAGGCTAGGAAGGGTGTCAAGGTCACAAGATTGAGCACAGTGCAGTTTCCAATTATGGAAAAGGTAGGTGTATTAGTTAGGGTTCTCTAGAGTCACAGAACTTAAGGAGTAAAGGAATTTATTGATGACTTACAGTCTGCAGTCCAATTCCCAACAATGGTTCAGTAGTAGCTGTGAATGGAAGTCCAAGGATCTAGCAGTTACTCAGTCCCACACGGTGAACAGGCGAAGGAGTGAGTGCCAGTCTCCCTTCTTCCAGTGTCCTTATATAGTCTCCAGCAGAAGGTGTAACCCAGATTAAAGGTGTGTGCCATCAGACCTTTAATCCTAGGAGATCTTGAGCTCGGAG
Organism: Mus minutoides; assembly: GCA_902729485.2. Lineage (NCBI taxonomy): Eukaryota > Metazoa > Chordata > Mammalia > Rodentia > Muridae > Mus > Mus minutoides. The sequence continues at coordinate 1,035,521 of LR749793.1, forward strand.
AACTCTCTGTCTTAATCTTCTGAAATCCATAGCCGGTATGCTATCAAGACCTCCATACCAAGATCCAGATCAGAGACTTCTATATCCAAGCCTCCAGGTTAGGGTCACTGGTGAGCCTTCCAAATCTGGATTGTAGCTCATTCCAAATATAGTTAAGTTGACAACCAGGGATAGCCACTACAGTAGGACAACATTTACTAGCAGAGGATCAATAGAAGACAAGGGTAAGTTCAAGTTGGACTTGTGGTCTTGCTGAACTATTGATCCCCAGCAGTATGTCTGGGAAAGTTATGTATTAGAATGCTCTCGTTATCTTCCGCCCTAGCTCTAGATCCCATTGCAGTGACTCAGTTGCTTTGATTGACATTTTGTAGGAACATGGCTCAGGTGATCCTACAAAGGCAAAAAGTATCACTAGCCACATAATATTCCTGGAATTTCCAACCCCAATAAGCTCATATAAAAAAAAACCCCATAATCCAATTATCATAATTGTAAGCTATTTGCCAAGATTGGGCAGATCTAACACTACACTAACTTATTCCCCAGCTATAACTTATTCCTTTGCTACTTGCAGTTTCTCCTAGCCACTTGGTTCAGATCAATCATTGCTTCTTCCTCCTCTTCTGTCCTCTCTCTTTCTCTCTTTCTGTCCTCTTCTCCTCCCCTACTCCCCAGTCACAGGTTCTAGCCTCTATTGGTCAGTTAAAATGGGGAGAGGTCCATATGAGATCACTTGAGTTTGTGATGGACTGCTCATCAGAAGCAACCCATCTTGAAGAGAAAGAATCGATCAGAAGACAAACGTCATCAGGACAACCCACAACAACATAATAAAAGTAAATGGAGTCTGACACCACTAGCAGGTCTAGGAAGTCATGTATAATGTGCAAAGCATATTATCAAGGCAGTTAGTTTTCCACTTCAGGACATTGTGTAAGGTGTTGTGACTAGGGGCTGTCAACATGCATGCACAGTTAGCATGTTGGCTCAATAACAAAGATGACTATCAGAAATCATGCTGCCATGTGTGGACATTTTAGCTCTTAGGAGTACATCGTCAGTGCCTGCTTCTGAAGAGACACTTATCAACAAAGAAACCAGCTTGGATCCTGCTCTTCTCCCCAACCTTCATCTCAAGCTATGGTTATCCTTGCTTATTGGACTGTAAAAAAGATGGAATATATTCACAAGTTTCAGGAAGTGTTTTGATAGCAAACCATTTCAGTTTTTCGGTTAGAGACTATGGAAGTTAGATGAACCTAAAACAGGTTACCATGGAACTAGGAGTCAGAAGAGGAGGAAAAAGTAAATGTCAATGTCTCTTTGGCAAAAGGAAACAGTAAATAAATGTTGAAGTAAGAAATTACAAGAGCTTTACAAGATTGAATCAGGACCACCGTGGTCCACATAATAAATACTGGGAATTTTGAGGAAAAGCAAAGATTATGAGCATGGCACCTATTAGACTTCATGAGATGATTTTGGCAGTTTTGGAGATAAGGAATAAGATTCCAAAGGTGTTAGAAAGGAAAAGCATGGGAATGGGTGCACAGAAGGTTTTGCTGAACATATAAACTGAGGAGGAGCTAGTGTGTTACAGGGACAAATACAGATTAAAGAAACCCAAGGACACTCAAGGATGAGGCAGTGACCCGTAATGGGAAAAAAGGAGCAAGAAAAAAAGAGATTAGGTGCAGAAGGAAGGAGACTGGAAGTCATTCTTAAAACTGAACAGTACAGAGCTGTCAGATTGAGATGAAATAGAAAGCAAAGGTCTTGAAGATAATTGAGCTTACACAATGCCAACTAAACTCCTGACAGCTGGTATCAAGATGAAAAAAAAAATGTCTGGCATTAGCATGGAATACAAAAATAGCATGTTGGTCTATATACAAAGATGTTGTCTCTTTGTGATCCTGGCATATGGAAAACCTCTGAGTCTGCCTATACTTTTAACTTCCAGCTTGTTTATGGCTTTCAGACTGTTATGGGTCTGAAGTCATTCAGAGATTTATCAGTCTAACCATGAAGAAATTTTAATAACAGGCTTATTAATACTGGCCAAAAGAATGGATACTGGGCAGCTCCATACCTAACACACTCAAGAGAATGACCTGGAATTACATTAATGCGGAACTTATAAAGGCAAAACTCAAGGCTATGTACTTTCTGCCTTGGTGTAATCAGTTTAATTTCAAATTTTAATTTGTTTTTTTTTTTCAGTAGACAGAGACTATTTTTTTATTAGATACTTTCTTCATTTACATTTCAAATCCTATCCCAAAACTCCCCTATACCCTGCTCCCCTGCATAGAGACACTGACAATTTCAGTGTCTCTGGCTTTATGTGGAGTTCTTTGATCCACGTAGACTGGAGCTTTGTACTCACTCCCACTTCTTGGCCCTGGCATTCCCCTTTACTCGGGCATATAAAGTTTGCTAGACCAAGGGCCTCTCTTGATGGCTGACTTGGCCATCTTTTGCTACATATGCAGCTAGAGACACAAGCTCTGGGGGTACTGATTAGTTCATATTGTAGCTCGACCTATAGGGTTGCAGACCTCTTTGACTCTTGGGTACTTTCTATATCTCCTATATTGGGGGCCCTGTGTTCCATCCTATAGATGACTGTGAGCATCCACTTCTGTATTTGCCAGGTACTGGCAGAGCCTCACAGGCAACAGCTATATCAGGGTCCCTTCAGCAAAATCTTGCTGGCATATGCAATAGTGTCTGCGTTTGGTGGCTGATTATGGGATGGACCCTCAGGTGGGACAGTCTCTGGATGGTCCATCCTTTCATCTTAGTTCCAAACTTTGTCACCTGAATTTTTGATCCTAGCCATTCTGACTGGTGTGAGGTGGAATCTCAAGGTTGTTTTGATTTGCATTTCCCTGATGATTAAGGATATTGAACATTTTTTCAGGTGCTTCTCAGACCTTCGGTATTCCTCAGTTGAGAATTCTTGGTTAGCTCTATACCCCATTTTTAATGGGATTATTTGAATTTTTGGAGTTCAGCTTCTTGAGCTCTTTGTATATATTGGATATTAGCCCCCTACCAGATTTATGATTGGCAAAAATCCTTTCCCAATCCGTTGGTGGCCTTTTTGTCTTATTGAGAGTATCTTTTGCCCAACAGAAGCTTTGCAATTTTATGAGGTCCCATTTGTCGATTTTTAATCTTACAGCACAGGCCATTGGTGTTCTGTTTAGGAATTTTACCCCTGTGCCCATATCTTCAATGTATTTCCCCACTTTCTCCTCTATAAATTTCAGTGTCTCTGGCTTTATGTGGAGTTCTTTGATCCACGTAGACTTGAGCTTTGTACAAGGTGATAAAAATGGATCAATTCTAATTCTTCTACATGATAACCGCCAGTTGTGCCAGCACCATTTGTTGAAAATGCTGTCTTTTTTCTACTGGATGGTTTTAGCTCCCTTGTCAAAGATCAAGTGACCATAGGTGTGTGGGTTCATTTCTGGGTCTTCAATTCTATTCCATTGATCTACCTGTATGTCACTGTACCAGTACCATGCAGTTTTTATCACTATTGCTCTGTAGTACAGCTTGAGGTCAGGCATGCTGATTACCCCAGAGGTTCTTTTATTGTTGAGACTATGGATGTTAAGAGAAATCAAAGAAAAGTAATTGTTGCTTCCTGTTATTTTTGTTGTTAATGTTGGGAATCTGTTCTTGTGACTGTCTTCTTTTAGTTTTGTTAAAGGATTACTTTCTTGCTTTTTCTAGAGTGTAATTTCCATCTTTGTGTTGGTGTTTTCCCTTTATTATCCTTTGAAGGGCTGGATTTGTGGAAAGATATTGTGTAAATTTGGTTTTGTCATGGAATACTTTGGTTTCTCCATTTATGGTAATTGAGAGTTTTGCTGGGTATAGTAACCTGGGTTGGCATTTGTGTTCTCTTAGTGTCTGTATAACATCTGTCCAGGATCTTCTGGCTTTCATAGTCTCTGGTGAGAAGTCTGGAGTAATTCTAATAGGTCTTCCTTTATATGTTACTTGACCTTTTTCACTTACTGCTTTTAATATTCTTTCTTTATTTAGTGCATTTGTTGTTCTGAATCCTTCGTGTTGGGAGGAATTTCTTTTCTGGTCCAGTCTATTTGAAATTCTGTAGACTTCTTATATGTTCGTGGGCATCTCTTTCTTTTATAATTTTGTTGAAGATATTTGCTGGCCCTTTAATTTGAAAATCTTCATTCTCATTTACTCCTATTATCTGTAAGTTTGGTCTTCTCATTGTGTCCTGGATTTCCTGGATGTTTTGAGTTAGGATCTTTTTGCATTTTGCATTTCTTTGATTGTTGTGTCTATGTTCCTTATGGAATCTTCTGCACCTGAGATTGTCTCTTCCATCTCTAGTATTCTGTTGCTGCTGCTCACATCTATGGTTCCTGATTTCTGTCCTAGGGTTTCTATCTCCAGAGTTATCTACCTTTGGGTTTTCTTCATTGTTTCTACTTCCATTTTTAGATCTTGGATGGTTTTGTTCAATTCCATTGCCTGTTTGGTTGTGTTTTCCTGTAATTCTTTAAGGGATTTTTGTGTTTCTTCTGCCTGTTTAGCAGTGTTCTCCTATAATTCCTTGAGGAATTTTTGTGTTTTCTCTTTATGGGCTCCTACTTGTTTAGCAGTGTTCTCCTGTATTTCTTTAAGTGAGTTATTAATGACCTTCTTAAAATCTTCTACCACCATCATGAGATATGATTTTAAATCTGAATCTTGCTTTTCAGGTGTGTTGGTGTATCTAGGACTCATTGTGGTGGGCATACTGAGTTCTGATGATGCCCAGTGTTCTCGGTTTCTGTTAGTAAGATTCTTATGTTTGCCTTTCACCATCTGGTAATCTCTGGTGTTAATGTTAAAGTTGTCTCTGGTTGGAGCATGATCCTCCTGGGATTGTTTTAGCCTCTGTCAGCACTCCTGGGAGTCCAACTCTCTCCTGAGTTCCAGTGGTCAGAGCACTCTCTGCAGGCAAGCTCTCCTCTTTCAGGGCAGGTGTCCAGCAGTCTGGAGCTCTGATCCACCTCCTGAATTCTGGGGTCAGAACTCTCCCTGTAGGCTGACTCTCTTCTGGTAAGGAATGTGCCCAGGGTTCTGGGTCTCAGCTCTGCCTCCTGGCTGAGGATGAAGGCCCAATAGGACCCTGACCAAGAAGCTCTGTTGCTTCTATAGCCCACGTGCTCTCAGGTGATCAGGAGGTCCTGGGTGTGCTAGGGATCCTGCAGCATGGAGAGTCCTCTGGTGCCCTAGATGCCCTTGGCAGGGTTCACACAGAAGATGGTGGAGGTGGCCCTGACCTGAATGGATCCCAGCCTCTGGTCGTGCAGGGTTCCTTTGTCCCTGTTCCTGCAAGCACAAGACCCTCTGCAATTCTTGAAGTTGATGTTGCATTCCACTCACCCATGATCCCAAAGTGATCCGGAGTCCTGCGGCATGGAGAGCACTCTCTTTGTTTCTTATTTCTTCCAAAGAAGCCTTAAAGTTTAATTTTTCCTCACCTTTTGTCTCTCAGTTTCACAGAGAGAAATAAAGGTAAACTCATAAGGCTACATACTTATTACCTGCTTGTAATCAAGCACATATTCTGTGTATACACGGCAAGCCAGCTTGTTTACAGAAGCAAAAGCAGACATGTTTGTTATCTTTTTTTTCCCAATGTTTATTAGATAACTTCTTCATTTACATTTCAAGTGTTATCCAGAAAGTTCCCTATACCCTCCCCCCTCCCGGCCCTGCTCCCCTACCCTCCCGCTCCCACATCTTGGCCCTGGTGTTCCCCTGTACTGGGTCATATAAAGTCTGCATGACCAAGGGGCCTCTCTTTCCAATGATGGCCAACTAGGCCATCCTCTTCTATATATGCAGCTAGAGACATGAGCTCAGGGGGTACTAGTTAGAACATGTTATTCTTCCACCTATAGGGTTGAAGACCCCTTTAGCTCCTTGGATACTTTCTCTAGCTCCTTCTTTGGGAACCCTGTGTTCCATCTAATATCTGACTGTGAAGTTCCACCTCCATGTTTGCCAGGCATTGGTATAGTCTCCCACGAGACAGCTATATCCGGGCCCTTTCAGCACTATCTTGCTGGCGTATGCTATAATGTCTATGATTGGTGGTTGATTGTGGGATGGATCCCTGGCAGCCACAGACATTGGGTCCATCCTTTGGATTCAGCTTCACACATGATCTCTGTAACTCCTTCAATGTGTGCTTTGTGCTTAATTCTAGGAAGGGGTGACATGTCCACATTTTGATCTTCCTTCTTCTTGAGTTTCATGTGTTTAGTAAATTGTATCTTGGGTGGTCTAGGTTTCTG
>LR749793.1:1043964-1174198 GCA_902729485.2 Mus minutoides
GATAGTCTTCCTTCTCATCTACTCCTATTATCCTTAAGTTTGGTCTTCTCATTGTGTCCTGGATTTCCTGGATATTTTGTGTTAGAATCTTTTTGCATTTAGCATTTTCTTTGATTGTCTTGTCTATGCTCCCTATAGAATCTTCTGTGCCTGAGATTCTCTCTTCCATATCTTGCATTCTGTTGCTGATGCTCATATCTATGGTTCCTGATTTTTTTCCTATGGTTTCTATCTCCAGGGTTATCTCCTTTTGGTTTTTCTTAATTGTTTCTATTTCCATTTTTAGGTCCTGGATGGTTTTGTTCCATTCCATCACCTGTTTGGTATTGTTTTCCTGTATCTATCTACGTATTTCTTCTTTAAATGCCTCTAATTGTTTATCTGTGTTTGTATTTATTTGTTCCTGTATTTCCTTCTTATAGCCCTCCATCATCATCATGACGAGTGACTTTATATCCATGTCCTGCTTTTCTGGTGTGCTGTTGTATCTAGGACTTGAAGTGGTGGGTGAGTTTGGATCTGGTGATGCCAAGTACCCTTGGATTCTGTTGCTTCTGTTCTTACGTTTACCTCCTGCCATCCCTGCCCAAGGAGACCTGGTGTTGGTGCAGACCAGAAGGGAGCATCTCTCCTGTCCTGGGCCTTTATCAATCTCCAGCTGGTGTCTCAGGTAGCTCGCAATTGGGCCGGAACAGATGCTGAGTTCAGCTGCTCACCTGTGGTCCCAAGAAAGCCTGGGGAGTCCCAAAGGGGCCTCAGGGAGGGTGCGCAGAGCCTGTGCCCAAGCCCTGAGCTGGTGCGGGTTGCACTGAGCTGGACCTGAAGGAAGAGTCTGTCCTGCTCTGGGCCTTTATCAGTCTCCTGGCTGGTGTCTCCTGCGCCTGGTGCTGGAGCAATGTGGGCCAGAAGGGAAGGGGTCCGCTGCTGCCCTGCCTATCTCCCGGCTGCAGGCTCAGGTCCCAGGAGATTGGACTGGAACAGATGTGTGTTCCTCTGACCAGTGTTCCCGAGATCTCAGTGTTCCCGAGATCTCAGTGTTCCCGAGATCTCTAGGAGAGTCCCGCTGGAAACCTGGGTGGGTCCGCAGCCCCCGGGCCTTGCGCCCTGCGCTGGAGCAGTGTGGACTGAAAGGGAAGGGGTCCACTGCCCACCTGTCTGTCTCCTGGCTGCAGACTCAGGTCCCATGAGATTGGACTGTCTGTCTCCCGGGTATAGACTCAAGTCCCACGAGATTGGACTGGAACAGATGTGTGTTCCTCTCACCAGTGTTCCCGAGATCTCAGTGGTCCCGAGATTGCTAGGAGAGTCCAACTGGAATCCTGGGTGGGTCCGCAGCCCCCGGGCCTTGCGCCCTGTGCTGGAGCAGAGTGGACCGGAAGGGAAGGGGTCCGCTGCCCGCCTGCCTATCTCCCGGCTGCAGACTCCAGTCCCACGAGATTGGACTGGAACAGATGTATGTTCCTCTTACCAGTGGACCCGAGATCGCTAGGAGAGTCCCGCTGGAAACCTGGGTGGGTGCGCAGCACCGAGGCCTTGCGCCCTACGCTGGCATGTTTGTTATCTTAAATGAACAACAGCCATTCCAGGAAGTTATCTGTACTTGGGCTAATGGGGTTTACAGGCTAGAGGCATATATATTTCATAAGCACAGTAATTTAAACTGAAATCATATTAACCGTCACATAGACCAGGAAGCAAATGGTTCAAAGAGAATAAAATAACTAAACTATGGTTAGGCACCAATGTACAAAATAATATACTTACACACTGAAAATTTTAGTCTATACGTGAGCTGTGATTTCTTTCTAAAGAAAAAAATTATATCCTAAGACTTAAGTAAAGTGCATTTATTTCGTGGTGGTGGTGGTGATGGTAATGGTGTGTGTGTGTGTGTGTGTGTGTGTGTGTGTGTGTGTGTGTGTGTGAGAGAGAGAGAGAGAGAGAGAGAGAGAGAGATCCAATGGAGCTAGCTATTTTCACTTTTATATTTGCAGAGACCCCTGTATGAAGATCCAAAGCATAAAGAAGAAAAAGAAAGGACAGTACTGATCCTCCCTGAGCAGCAGTGATCTTCTTTAAGGATCCTCTCCTCTGTCTTTCCATATTTAGTAACAACAAGGAATCATAGTGAGATGCATTAATAATGCTGGCAGGTTTATATAGTAGTCTCTGAAGGCAGAAAATATAAGGGATATAGCAAGCATTTTAAGTCAGGCCAGGGGAAAGTTTTCAAATTTTTATCTGAAATATTTAGACAGAACTTTCTAATGTACTCCTAACCATAGCAAATATTAATTTCAATTCACAAAACCCATGAAACCCATGATTTGATCTGCTTCTGGGGAGGGTGACAGGATTGGCTTGAGTTTACTTTGGCATCTTTGGCTTACCAGCAAATTAGGAGGTAGGCAGCTTGGCTTCATTTTAATGGTGTGTATGCCTTTTATATACTTTTGACTGTGTAGCAAGTCTTATAGCTGCTGTACAAACAGTATGTGTGTGGAGTCCAAGGAAATTCAGTAATGCTGGATAAGTCATAAGCCCAGAGACAGAGCAGAAAATAAGGCTCTGATCTTCAAACCTCTAGCATACAGTGTGTATGTTAAACACACATAGCCCACAACATGTATTTTTTATAAGTGGAAATAGAAATGAATTATGTGGTAATTCATGCAATCATGAATACCCTGAAATCTCTAAGATGAGAAAACTATTCTATACTAATTTTAGTATTTGAAATTCAATTTACTTGAGCCCAGAAGCTGAATTCTTCATATATACTGCAAATGTCTTCTGCCTGCTTAAGTAGGTTAAAACTTTTTTGTATGAATATTTTGCTTCCATTTAGCTCAATATGTGCAGTATGAAAGTGCAGCGTATCTGCAGAGGTCAGGAGAGGGTGTCAAATTGCCTGGAACAGGAGTGACAGGAAGTGCTGTCAGCTTCAGCATGAATGCTAGGAACTGAAGCTGGTCCTTAACAAGAACAGACTTGTTTCTTAACCACAGCCCCATCTTCAGCCTCTTCAACAGGTTAAAACCTTATGCTTTCTTGTTCAGCTCATGTTAATAAAGCTATGTTGGCAAGACTTTATGGATGTAGCTTCTGCCATTGCTATGAGAAACTCCCAGGAAACTCTCAGATCATCTGGCTTTAACGGTCAGAACCCTCTTCTGCAATGTGCCCTGTGCCTTAGGTACAGGAATCGTATTGTAGATGTATCCATTGACTGAGCTCCACAAATCTACATTGTGATTGGGTGTGGTTTTCTGGAATGATCCCTGTATGTTTCAAAGAGGAGTTTCCTTGATGAAAGGTAAGAATTACATTTATCTGGATATATAAAGACTAATATTTAGAATAAAGTTGGGAATTAAGCTGGTTTAGTAAAGTGGAGATTGTAGATTCACCTCCAAGATCCAAGAGTCTACTAGCCCTAGGTATGACCTTTGTTTCCAGTACCAAGTTGTTGAGGGAAATATTAAAAAGATCAGCAAGTTCCCATGCTATGCCAGGCACCCGTGGACCACATGGCTCCAGCCAGGTGTTCTCATCTTGGCAGACTCTCTGGCCCGGAACTCCCGAAATGTCTCCGCCCAACTAGCTAAGTTCCCTTGGCCAGTCTCTGCCATGACAGACACATGCAATAACTTCCCACCTCAAGGTTAGTTGTCACAATTCCCAGTAACACAGTAAAATCAAAACTCTAGACGCTTATAATTAACCAGTCATATTTATATACCAATAAATTCTCAATTCACAAGATGCCTACATAATAATTTCAGAGCCAATTGATAATGATACAAACTGCCCACCTAGATTAGACAAATTATCCCAAGTATTCTATCCTTTATATTTATAGCTGCCTGTGGCTATTTTAAAGCCATGTGGAATCTGGATCGTCTTCCTCTCGCTCCATCCTTCCTCCTTCCTCTCTCTTTCTCCTATATCTCCCTCTCTGCAACTCTTCACACAGCCTGCCTTTTCCCTATCCAATCACAGGCTTCTTATTGTATTAATAATTATACTAATTAGCGGAAATCCTGCTACATATCACTCTTTCTGTCCAAATTAAAAAAAAATCCTTTGGTATAAACTGAGCACAACTACTACCATTTTTTTTTTTTAATTTATAAGGTACAAGATAGACCTAACACCCAATCGATCATTTTTGTTAATAAAAATAGACACTCTATGCCGGTTGTGGTGGCGCACGCCGGTAGGATTTGCTGAAGGAGGCAAAAATAGACACTCTATCATCTGTCCTAACTTAAAAGACTTAGAATTCTATGCCTGACTTATGTCCTGGCTTAGATTGTATGCCATCAGAAAACCATCCTCTCAAATCTGTTCAATGTTAAATAGCCTGAGTTGGCTATAAAACTATAAGTATTCTATCAACTCGATTAGAAATCTGAGAATGACCAACATATCTGAAGATAAAGGAAGCCTCACACAGCTTCCAGAACTGAGAAAAGTTGTAGAGACAGCTGCCTACCCATACAGCCCCGATAAGTCAGGAATTTGGAGCATCAGTCTTCAGCCTTTGGCCCAGGATCATCTGACAGACCTTTGAAAAACAGGAATTGTTAAGGACTAGTCTATTCTGTCTCAAAAGAACTAAGCTGTCCTAACCTGTAACTTGTGTCCTCTCAAGGAAGGTCACCAGGTCTGCAGGAGAGATAGGAAATTTCTGCCCAGTGGCTACCTAGCCACAGTGTATCACCTCACCTGGAGGTATAGATGCTCAGCTGCTTCTTTGAATCCACAAATGGGAAGCTGTTAGGAACAGATTTGTCTCAACAAGTGAATAAATAACATTAAATGTCACATTCTGTGGATTTCTAAAGTTTTTTTGAAAACTAACTATTTATGTAAGGTAATCTTGACTATTGTTCATTAATTACCCTCAGCTATTTCTAATTAAAATGTCTGAAAACACCCTAGCAATAAACTCAGATCCATGAATTTGTTATTTTTCCCTTAACTCACAGGCTTACACATCTCAGATCAGTTTATAATGGCATTTATAGAAGGACTGGGTCCAAGTTTTGTACTTATAAAATTTTGTATCAATAGAAGAAGTTTATACCAATGAAACTTGCATTCTTTTTAAAATAAATTCTGTACCAAAATAAGAAATTATGACTTCAACTTAGTAACAATTATAAAGATTTCTACCAAGTGAGATCATGGCTATACAGTCAATTCTAGCTATTTCCTCCCTATTCAATTATGACCATTTCTAAATTCCCTAGAAAGACAATCTTAGAATAATCACCTCCAGCCCCAAAGCCCAGGGAACTGGGACGACAACTCTTCATAACTTCTTGAAGCGCAATATGGGTGTTGAGATACTTTTGAAGGGGGGAAAGGTGGAGAAAACGAGGGAGTTGGTTGGCCTTAAGAAGGCCACACCAATGATTGTATTAGTCTCTGATGTCTGTGTCCTGCCTGTATCCGGATGAAAAAAACAAGATATCAGGAGTTCAAGCAGGTCAGTTCACCATGTCTGCTGATGAGACTCACCAAGGCTGTATATTCTGTAATATATAAATCTCAAAACAAAATTCTAGTATCATCAAGTTGACTTATTTTTGTTTGATTCTCTGGAATCTAGTTCTCTGGGGTTCTCCCTCTATGAAATCTGATCCATATTACTCTGGAAGGTGTATAGACACTAGTCACCTTTTCTAAAACTGCAAAGACAAAACCTCTCTCCCAAATGAGCATATCTTTGAGCCAGTAACTAGAAAAATCTTTATATTGACCTTTCTCCTAGAGGAATAATATAACCACAAAACTCAAAATCATACCCATTTTGAAAATTAAAACAATACAAAACAAATGAAATACACTAAAATACTGTATATGCCTATTCTTAGACCTTTTCTATTTTGCCATATAGGATAATAACCAAAGATTCTCATGGAGCTCACGTTAGACAGATTTTGAGTATCCTGCAAGGCATATTAGAGAAATCTATCTCTATACCATCTTTCTGTTCAGCTCTTTGCCTAGAGCAGCCATCTTGTTATACCATCTACCTGTTCGCCTATCTGCCTGGAGCCACAGACATTATTAATTAATACCTGTTTATAATTATCACTGTCCTCTCTACTTAGAGTCAGTGACTAATTTTCCCTGTCCTAGTTCTGAACCGCAAGTAAAAATCCACATGTGATTTGGACAAAATCTGTATGTAAATCTTTCCTAAAAGCAAATAATCCCAATTTTATAAATTCACAGTTCAATCAATCTCTGCCCTAAGAAGTAGGCAACTCTCATCCTCCTTCTGACTCAGACCAGCCTTGCAGTCCCCACAGCAGGGGATCTCAGAGCCTGCTTTCTTTGTTTCAATTCCTGTACTTGAGTCCAAGTGACTTGATACCCAGTTACTCACTTAAAATAAAATAAAATAAAAGTAAAATAAAATAAAATAAAATAAAACTCTCAGGATAATAATATTAAATTTCTAGTGGATTCTTGCCCAACATGTTGGTTCACCACCTGCTGCAAGAAATATTTAAAAAGAGTATGGCATTTTCCCATGCTAATAACCCTTTCATATCCAGGGGATGATACATATAAGAACATGAATCAACCATGTTTGTTTATACATTGAAGTAAATTAAACTTTCAAACTGTCTGTACATTGTATATAGCATTTCCAATAAAAAATCTTTTTAGAAAAAGTGAGATCTCTTCCTTTCTACAATAGTATCACAGTCCATACATTGAAATGCTATTTTTGAATGGCCAGAAATCTTCATTGAAGGAGTGCTGTATAAAAAAAAAAAAGAAAAAACAATAAAATAAAATAAATTCCTCATCAAATGCCATAATTTGAAATGTTCCCCAAAGAGCAGTGTTTGACATCTGTTCCCCAGACTGTGGTGCTATTGGGTGGTAGTGTATTTGTTAGTGGGTGAGGCCACTGGGGACCTTAAATCATAGTGTGTTCGCTCAGAGAGAATTGTGGGAATCTTATGTCTCAGATTGCTTCCAACCATCAGGAGATGAGCAGCTTGGTCCATTCATGTACACTGCCCTACTATACCTAGTCTTTGTTTAGAAGGAATAGGGATAACTGGTTCTGGACTTCAATCTCCAGAAAGATGCACCAGAATAAACTTGCTTTGCTACAGGTTGAGTTATTTCAAATTTTATTACAAGAATCAAAATCTCACTGACACCAATGAGAAGGGCTCTAAAAGCACAGGTACATCTTGACAGAGCTATTGGCTCAATAATCAATAAACAAAGCTATTTCCCTTTCCTGCCATCATTATTTATATTTTAGATATGCTTCTTTTTTTCTTATCTATTTATTTATTAGTAGAGAATTTCTTCATTTACATTTCAAGTGTTTTCCCATAAGTCCCCTATACCCTCCCCCTGCCCTGCTCTCCCACCCACCCACTCCCAGTGCTTGTCCCTGTTATTCCCCTTTACTGGGGCATATAAACATTGCTAAAACAAGGGCCTTTCTTCCCCAATAATGGCCAACTAGGCCATCTTCTAATACATATGCAGCTAGAGACAAGAGCTCTGGGGGTTCTGATTAGTTCATATTGTTGTTCCATCTATAGGGTTGCAGACCCCTACAGCTCTTGGGTACTCTCTCTAGCTTCTACATTGGGGACCCTGTGTTCTGCCCTATAGATGATTGTGAGCATCCACTTCTGTATTTGTCAGGGACTGTCAAAGCCTCACAGGAGACAGCTATATCAGGGTACTTTCAGCAATATCCTGCTGGTGTATGAAGTACTGTCTGAATTTGGTGGCTGATTATGTGATGGACCACCCGGGTGGGGCAATCTCTGGATGATCCATCCTTTCCTTTTAGCTCCAAACTTTGCCTCTGCACCTCCTGCCATGTATATTTTAATCCCTATTCTAGAGAGGAATGAAGTATCCACGCGTTGATCTTTCTTGATTTTCTTGTGTTTTGGAAATTGTATCTTGGGTATTCTAGGTTTCTGGGCTAATATCCGCTTATCAGTGAGTGCATTAAGTGACTTCTTTTGTGATTGGGTTACCTCACTCTGGATTATATCCTCCAGATACGTCCATTTACTCAGAATTTCATAAATTCATTATTTTTAATAGCTGAGTAGTACTCCATTGTGTGTACCACATTATCTGTATCCATTCATCTGTTGAGGGATATCTGGGTTCTTTCCAGCTTCTAGCTATTATAAATAAGGCTGCTATGAACATAGTGGAGCGTGTGTCCCTGTTACCAGTTGGAATATCTTCTGGGTATATGCCCAGTAGAGGTATTTCTGTAACTTCCAGTAGTACTATGTCCAGTTTTCTGAGAAACCGCCAGACTGATATCCAGAGTGGTTGTACCAGCTTGCAATCCTACCAGCAATAAAGGAGTGTTCCTCTTTCTCCACATTTTTGCCAGCATCTGCTGTCACCTGAATTTTTGATTTTAGCCATTCTGACTGGTGTGAGGTGGAATCTCAGGGTTGTTTTGATTTGCATTTCTCGGATGAGTAAGGATTTCGAACATTTTTTTTTTAAGGTGCTTCTCAGCCCTTTGGTATTCTTCAGTTGAGAATTCATTGTTTAGCTCTGTACCCCATTTTTAATGGGGTTATTTGAATTTCTGGAGTTCAGCTTCTTGAGCTCTTTGTAAATATTGGATATTAGCCTCCTATCAGATTTAGGATTGGTAAATATTCTTTCCCAATCCTTTGGTGGCGTTTTTGTCTTATTGACAGTATCTTTTGCTTTACAGAAGCTTTGCAATTTTATAAGGTCCCATTTGTCGATTTGTGAATGTTGGATTTCTATTATTTCTGCTGTTATTGAAGATCAGCTTTAGTCAGCGGTGATCTGTTAGGATGGATGGGCTAATTTCAATATTTCTGTATCTGTTAAGCCTGTTTTGTGACCAATTATATGGTCAATTTTGTAGGAGGTACCATGAGGTGCTGAGAAGAAGCTATATCCTTTTGTTTTAGGATAAAATGTTCTATAGATATCTGTTAAATCCATTTGTTTCATAACTTCTGTTAGTGTCCCTGTGTCTCTGTTTAGTTTCTGTTTCCAGGATCTGTCCATTGGTGAGAATTTGGTGTTGAAGTCTCCCACTATTATTGTGTGAGGTGCAATGTGTGCTTTGAGCTTTACTAAAGTTTCTTTAATGAATGTGGCTGCCCTTACATTTGGAGCATAGATATGTAGAATTGAGAGTTCATTTTGGTGGGTTTTGCCTTTGATGAGTATGACGTGCCCCTCCTTGTCTTTTTTGATAACTTTGGGTTGGAAGTCAATTTTATTCGATATTAGAATAGCTACTCCTGCTTGTTTCTTTGAGCCAATTGCTTGGAAAATTGTTTTCCAGCCCTTTACTCTGAGGTAGTGTCTGTCTTTGTCTCTGAGATGGGTTTCCTGTAAGCAGCAAAATGTTGGGTCTTGTTTGTGTAGCCAGTCTGTTAGTCTATGTCTTTTTTGGGGGGGAGGGGGGATTGAGTACATTGATGTTAAGAGAAATCAAAGAAAAGTTTGTGTTACTTCCTGTCATTCTTGATGCTAAAGATGGGAGTCTGCTCTTGTGGCTGTCTTCTTTTAGTTTTGTTAAAGGATTACTTTCTTATTTTTTCTAGGGTGTATTTCCATCTTTGAGTTGGTGTTTTCCCCTTATTATCCTTTGAAGGGCTGGATTCTTGGAAAGATTGTGTGAATTTAGTTTTGTCTTGGAAAACTTTGGTTTCTCCATCTATGGTAATTGACAGTTTTGCTGGGTATAGTAGCCTGGACTGGTATTTGTGTTCTCTTTGTGTCTGCATAACATCTGTCCAGGATCTTCTGGCTTTCATAGTCTCTGGTGAGAAATCTGGAGTGATTCTAATAGGCTTCATATGTTACTTGACCTTTTTCCCTTACTGCTTTCAATATTCTGTCTTTATTTAGTGCATTTGTTGTTTTGATTATTATGTGTCAGGAGGAGTTTCTTTTCTGGTCCAGTCTGTTTGGAGTTCTGTAGGCTTCTTGTATGTTCATGGGCATCTCTTTCTTTAGGTATGGGAAGTTTTCTTCTATGATTTTGTTGAAGATATTTGCTGGCCCTTTAAGTTGAGAATCTTCATTCTCATCTACTCCTATTATCCATATGTTTGGTCTTCTCATTGTGTCCTGGATTTCTTGGATGTTTTGAGTTAGGATCTTTTTGCATTTTGTGTTTTCTTTGATTGTTATGTCCATGATCTCTATGGAATCTTCTGCATCTGAGATTCTCTCTTCCATCTCTTGTATTTTGTTGCTGATGCTCACATCTATGGTTCCTGATTTCTTTCCTAAGGTTTCTATATCCAGTGTTGTCTCTCTTTGGGTTTTCTTCATTGTTTCTCCTTCCATTTTTAGATCTTGAATGGTTTTCTTTAATTTTATCACCTGTTTTTTTGTGTTTTCCTGAAATTCTTTAAGGGATTTTTGCGTTTCTTCTACCTGTTTAGCAGTGTTTGTCTCTAGCTCTTTAAAGGCTTCTACTTGTTTAGCAGTGTTCTCTTGTGATTCCTTGAGGGATTTTTGTATTTCCTCTTTAATGGCTTCTTCCTGTTTAGCAATGTTCTCCTGTAGTTTCTTGAAGAATTTTTGTTTTTCTTCTTTAAGGGCTTTTGCCTGTTTAGCTTTGTTCTCCTGTATTTCTTTAAGTGTGTTATTAACGTCCTTCTTATAATCTTCTACCATCATGATGAGATATGATTTAAAATCTGCATCTTGCTTTTCGGGCATGTTGGGGTATCCAGGACTCATTATAGTAGGCATCCTGGGTTCTGATGATGCCCATTGTTCTTGCTTTCTGTTAGTGAGATTCTTACATTTGCCTTTTGCCATCTGGAGTTTTCTGATGTTAATGTCCAAGCTGTCACTGGTTTGAGCTTGTTCCTCCTGTGATTCCCTTAGCCTCTGACAGCACTTCTAGTAGACCAACTCCCCCCAGAGATCCAGTGATCAGAGCACTCTCTGAAGGCAAGCTCTTCTCATGCAAGTCTAGTGTCTAGCAGACTGGAGCTCTTATCCACTTTCTGATTTCTAGTGTCAGAACTCTCACAGCAGGCTGCCTCTCTTCTGTAATCCCAAGATGATCCCAAGGTTCCTTAATCCAGAGGTGATCCTAATATCCTGGGGTGTGGAGAGCACACAGAGGGCCCTAGCCTTCTCTGCTGGGCTCAGAGGGAAGATGGCGGGGATGGTCCTGGCTGGAAGAGGTCCCAGCCTCTGGTTGGGCAGAGTTCCTCTGTTCCTGCTGCTGCTAAAACCAGACACTCTGAGGTTCTCAAAGCCAACACTGAGTACCACTCACCCGTAACCCCGAGGTGATCCTAATGTCCTGGGGTGTGGAGAGCACCCAAGCAACCCTAGCCGCCTCCGCTGGGCTCAGAGGAAAGATGGGGGGGGTGGCCCTGGCTGGAACAGTCCCCAGCCTCCAGTTGGGTGGAATTCCTCTGTTCCTGCTGTGGCTGGGACTATCCTAATGTCCTGGGGTGTGGAGAGTGCACAAATGGCCCTAGCCTCCTCCGTTGGGCTCAGAGGGAAGATGGCGTGGGGGTGGTCCCGGCTACCACTAGGACTATCCTAATGTCCTGGTGTGTGGAGAGCGCATAAGTGATTCTCAGATATTCTTCTTTTGACAATATTGGAAGCTGGGTTTCAGGAAAGAAGAGACTTTCAATGCGGAAGAAGCTGTATTTGTAAGGAAAATATGTCTGTGCCAACTTAACACCAGCCAGCAAGTGTTTATGAGGTAAATTTTGTAACACAATACATCAAGACAAACCAGTACTTTCACCTCTACTGAAAATTAACTAAATAAAATACCTTCCTCAGCTATTACTCAGAAGTGTCATTCTGAAGTTTAAGGAGCCTTGTTAATTTAGTGCTGGGGCATAATTATGGTTTAGGCTGAGAGCTGACCTCCCTGATCACTGTATTACCCCCTGTCTGTATTCCCTCCTCATGCCTGCTTTATTATAGTTCAGATACTTGTAAATGAGCTTCCACCCCAAGAAGACTCTCATTTCTCATAATGAAATTAAGATGCCACATCTGTCCACTAATGACACTTACAGAATGATGTTTTGCTTGATATGTGCTCAGAAATGAACTCTCAGGCTTACATACATTACATCAACTGTAACTTTAGAACTTCATTTGAATATTCTATTATGCATGTGGTGCTGGAAGCTAAACTCTGAAATTTGCCCATTCCAAATGAGAACTATACTGACTGAACTAAACCTTATCCCTAGATATTTTAATTTATGATCTAAATCTGTACTGCTTTGAAATTGTCTTTTACTACATTATCAAATTTCATAAACTACACTACAAATCTGGATATCTTAGACCTTTAATAAGTATTTTTTGCTCCAGTTTTGATCGTGTAATATCATGCCCCTGCAATGGTCAATGTGTTTCAAGCTTGGTCTGAAAGATGTCACTGCTGTGAGATGGTAGACCCTTTAAGAAATGAACTCAGTAACTGAGAGGCTCTTAGGCCACTGAAAGCATTCTTTTAAGGAGATGGTAACACCCTGGTCAGTTTCTTTTGTTTAATTCTTAATCAAGAGATGAAGATACAGGAAAGTCTAGCTCACTATAGGTGGTACCACCCCTGTGTTGGTGGTGGTCCTTGGTTCTATAAGAAAGCAAGCTGAGCAAGCCATAAGGAGCAAGCCAGTAAGCAGCACCCTTCCATGACTGCTACATCAACTCCTGCTTCCAAGTTCCAATTCTTCTTGAGTTACTGCCCTGACTTCCTGTGCTGATTTTTTTCTTTGTAGAATTATAAGGAAATAAATCCTTTCCTCCCCATATGGCCTGTGCTCATGATGTTTTATCGCAGAAATAGAAACCCTAACTCAGTACCCTGAAAAGACAGAACAGGTCATAGTTCCATCAGGAAGCCACTGAAGAGTAAAACTGCAAGTGTCAGAGTCAACTTTGTATGCCTGGGTGGATGTTGGCTTCTGAAGCAAGCAATTCAAGGCCCAACTAAACTGACCATTATTTTTGATGTAACTAAATTCATGACTGCCATCTTAATTAGACTTTATAATACATGCTCTGTCTACTACATGAAAGTACCTGAAACTCTCTAAGCATTGAACAAAACACACTATAAAGGTGAAAGAGAAAAGGAAGAATGAAGATGAGACAAATGCAGATTTCCATTTTGTGACATGCTATTCATTACCTCAAAGCAAAGAGCATGGTACTTGGAAAATAGCAGCAGTTGCTTCCTTGTGCTGCATTTAGGCACCAATGCTCAGAAAAATAGTAATGGTGCCATGTTTCTGTCATCTACTTACCATTTCATGTAACATATCATGCAAGCTACGTACCAGCTCTAAAGAATTTAAAATGTAAGTTTTAGTATTGCTCTTATTGTATCTGTGAAAAAAATTTGCAAGTAGAGAGGTAAAAGATATATGCAACAGTTGTATAGCTAGTCAGGCCTAGCAGTCAAATCCAGAATTAGTCAACTCAAAGTTTCAAAGCCATTTAATAATGCCATTAATTAATTTGTCAAAATAATACCTCATATTCTTTGTATAAGGAATATCTGAGAGACAGATAAAGGCTACTGTATTGTATTTCTTTTCAAAATGTATAGAACAGATGCTGGAGACATTACTCAGTGGTTAAGAGCATCTGTTACCCTTGTAAAGGCCTTGTACACTGGCACATAGCCATCAGTATCTCCAGTTTGAGATACCCACTGCTCTCTTCTGACTTCCACAGGCATTAGCATGCACATGGTACATATACATACCTGCAGGCAGAGCAGTCACACACAGAATAAAATAAATAAATCTAAAACTATTTATATGGACATATTTAATATTATTTGATTACCGCAGAATGAAATTTAGCAGAGCTCAGATACACAGTTTTAGTGAGCATGAACGGCACAGCTGGAAAGAGAATGGAGACAGGAGGAGTTCTCTGAGGTCGTGTTTGAACAGTGCTGAGCATGTGTATTTTATGGGTGCCATGTGCTTTCTCTGTTCCTAATATCCAACCTATGATGCACCTACATTCAACTGTGATCTTTAACTTACTTTTCTTTTACTGTTCTAGGTTTTGTGCCACCTAAGCTGCATTCAAATTTGCATATAGCTGAGGAGACTGTTTCGTTGCTATGAAGAGACACTATGACCACAGATCTCTTATAAGGACAATATTTAATTGGGGCTAGCTTACAGGTTCAGAGGTACAGTCCATTATCATCATGGAGGGAAGTGTACTGCCAGCGTGCAGGCAGACATGGTACTGGAGAGGTAGCTGAGAGTTCTACATCCAGATCTGCAGGCAGCAGAAACCAAAAGCCTGCCCTCAGTGACACACTTTCTCGAACAAGCCACACCTCCTGATAGTGCCACAGCCTATGGAGCCATTTTCATTCAAACCACCAATCATCCTGAGCTTCTGATTCTGCTGCTGCCATTTCTGAAAGGGGGGGGGGGATTACAGGTGTGAGTTACCAAGTTTTATGTGATGCTGAGGAGTCACCCCACATGTTGATTTGTCTTCTTAGGGTTTTCATTGCTGTGAAGAAACACCATGGCCAAGGCAATTCTTATAAAGGACAACATTTAATTGTGATTGGCCTGCAGTTTCAGAGGTTCAGTCCATTACCATCATGGCAGGAAGTATGGCAGCCTGCAGGCAGACATGTTACTGGAGGAGCTGAGACTTCTATATCTTGATCTGAAGGCAACCAGGAGAGACTGTCTTCTGCAGGCATCCAGGAGGAGGGTCTCTTTTCTGCAGTGGGTGAAGCTTGATCATAGGACTTCAAAGTCTATCCTCACAGTAATAAACTTCCCCCAACAAGGCCACGCCTCTTAATAGTGCCACTTCCCATGGACCAAGCATTTTCATATTACCACAGCAGGTAAGCATCTTACAACTGAGCTACATCTCCAGCCACAATTTATCATTCTTCTATTAGTATTGTTTCAGGGAGTTTACCAGAGATGAACAAACACCAAAAACAAAATTGGTTTATAGCCAATTGATAATCTCTGTTCCAGGCATCTGAGACCACACCCAAGTGTTTGGAAACCTGATGTAGAACACAGTGTTTTTAAAGGCAGAAACTACGTCCCGGCATCTTGCTTACCAGCTGGGGGAGGGGGTCTTTATAGAAGCGAGTAGTTTAATAGAAGCTGATATAAGTAGTTAGCTGGAGGAAGAGGTTTGCACAAAAAAAGCACTTTAAAAGAAGCTAATTTATATTAGCTAGGACATCCTGACCTTGTGTTCTGAATGGAGTTTGGTTGTTTTCCATGGGATTCTCCATCAAGGAATTTAAATGCTAGGTACATCTTAAATGATCTCAGCAATGATTCAAGATGGAAGACCCTTTGCCTTGTCTTACTCTGTCACAGTGTGAAAATCTCTCAACAAAAGAATCTAATTTGCTTTTGTATTTTCACATATTTAGGCATTTCTTACACAATTATTAAGTTACTACAAGTATTCAGAACAAATGACCAAATAGTTATTGCTGTATTTCTTGAACTTCTTAGATAGTTATTGTTGTGTTTCTTGACCTTCTTATAAAGGTTGACAAAGTTTGTTTTCATGTTTCCAGGACAACCTGAATATAAAAACTGCAATATTATACTTACCAAAGTTTTGTTGTTTTGATACTTTTAACGGATGGTAAAATTTTCTTTCACTCCTTTCACAAGGTGCTTTATAAATATTAAAGTTTAATAAATAAATACAAGTATATATAGCATTAATAATTGAAGCCAAACTTTAAATGAACTGTGGCATATGATAACCACTTGGTGAGAAGAACAGATGGTGTATTGGAGTTTATTCATGCCATTTAATTAGGATCAACTAAAAATGTTTAGGAATTTTGTGAATTCGTGAACATCACATTTGTGCCTTGATTGAAACATATCGACCGTGGAAACTGTCAAATATACCACCAATTGTTGTTTATCATTTTGTTTTGTTTTGTCTTCCTTTCCCAGAAAGCCAGTGGTGAAACACTTCAAAAGTATCCCATCACCAGAGAGACCTGCCATCAGGTCAGATGTTTAGTTATGTTACATCATTAAAAACATCAAGGCACTCAAAGCAGGTTCCAGCTGTTACACAGTTTTCTCATTCCAGACCCAGACCATCCACCACACCAGCTCACTCTTTTTGCCAAGTTCAGATTGTGAGATTTCAGATTCTAATGCTTTGCAAACTGCATTAGCTACACTAAATGCCTTCCAAGAGAAAGTTGATTTTTCCACTGACTCAGGGATTCACAGGGTACATGATTCTCTATCATGCCAATTAGAGGACAAGACCAGAAAGAGTAATGTGGGGGCTCAGTAGTTTGTTTTCTTCCAAGTTACTTCACTGGTTGAATTTGTTTCTGTCAGTCTGCCCTTCACTTTCAATTTTCATAGGTGACTCTCAGTTGCTGAATGAAGATCTGGTCTTATGTACTGAATCATAAATACTGAATAAACTTATTCCTCAAAACAAACAAATGAACCCAGACCCAAGATTTAGTATGAGAAGAAAATATGTAAGGTAATATAAATGAAAATCCCCAATTAAAAAGAAAATTCTATTAGTTTTGTTCTAGAAAAAAAAGAACATTATTCTATTTTTCAAAAGGTACACATAGTATGTCTATGTCATTAATTAATGCCCCTTTTGGGGTTGAGGTGGGAGACAGAATCATTGGCACTGTCTAGGATCACAGTCTGGCCTTAACTCAGGCTGGACTATAGAAGGATCCCTGGCAGATAGATAAGCCAGCAGAAACCTGTGGAACAGGTTAGCCTGCCAAGAATCCATTTCCCTCTTTTCTTACTACCTGAAATTGGAAACATCAGGTTACAAATCAGTCATATAGAAAGCTCCTAGCTCCTGAGTTCCTAATCTCAGAGCCCATGTGCACTTCTGGCTTGATACCTGTCCTATATCTGACCCCCACCCCACCCCATCTGTTTCCTCTCCCTGCAGCTACCCAGTTTTCTTTCAAAACAAAACAAAATAAAACAAAAAAGAGCCAGCGACCTTTTTTCCCATGCTGCAGTTCTTTCAGCCCTGAGAGATAGCCATCTCAGCTTTGGACTACTCCTGATACCTCTGGCTCTTCTCTCTCCACAAGGCACTTTATAGGCAGCCTTTTTCCTTCACACCCATCGAGCAGTCTATGATTTCAGGGTGTACTCCCTTTCCCATATCTTAGTTACTTTGCCTGTGTCTGTAATAACATACTTGGGCAAAGTAGTTTGAAGAACAAATGTGTTTATGTGGAGTCAAGTTCATTAGTCTCATAAGGAAGTCCTAGTCCTAGAAATTTAGGTCAGGAAGTAGAGAACAAAATACTTGTGCTCCACTCTGTCTTCTTTGTATCCAGTGTAGGATTACAACCCACTGAATGTTGCAACCTGCAGTATGTGAGTCATCTACTTTGATGTACAATTACTATAAGCCCATAGTTGCCTAGAGGTGCCTCCCACAGGTGACCCTACATCACATCCATTTCACAATTGAAAGTAACCATCACAACTGGTAAGCTTGCTAAATGCTAGGCTTTGTACTCAGTGAGCATAGTTTGGAAATATTTCTGTTTTTTATGAAGCTTATAGTAGTGAGAGCTCCAAGAGTCAGACAAATTCTCTGATGAAGCAGTGCGTAACTAGTGCTTCTCTATCCATTCAAACCAGAGTGTGCTGGCCCTGCCATATAACCACCTTGAAAAGTGATCTTAGCTTCAGGTAATCTCAATTTTAAGAACATGCTTTATTTATTTATTTTTGTAAAAGAGCAGTTCTGTGAGAACAACTTTATATACAACATGAAACCATGGAATTTGTTGGAAGACTATAGATAGATTGCAGAAGTAACACACACACTCAGACACATAATTATTTATGCACTCATATACACACTCACACATAAAATTATTCACATACACATGCACAAACACACAGATATACAGACATACATGCACATACTCACATGCACACACACAAATGCATAGACACACAGAGTCACACCCAGATATATGCACACAAACACAGTTGCTCAGACTTACATACATGCATTTATACATAACTACTCTCATATATACACACATTCACACACTCATGTGCACACACACACACACACACACTAAAGCACATACACAGTCACACCCATGTGCACACTCATTCAGTCACTCACAGTCTCACATACAGATAGATATTTACTTATGCAAATACACACACACACACACACACACACACACACACACACACAAACACACATCAGCCTGAACACGAGGAAGAGAGTGACAGCTCTGGGAACAGAACACTGTGATCATCTTTGTCAAAGTCTCCCAGTCATTTATCTCAAGTAACTGGAGCTTTTGCCCTCTTCTGATCAAATAGGTCACCATTAGTAGGAGTACAAATAACTTTATATTGTTATATTATTCTTTGAGAGTTTTGAATTCTTACATGTTTTAATCTTATTCACCATCTAATCCCCCTTCTCTCCACTCAACATTGTATCTTAAAGAGATTGGGGTGGGAGGGGAGGAACCTCAAGAACAATTTGTTCAGACTTGCAAAATGGTCAACTCATCAGAGGACAGACACACTCTTAGAGAAAACTATCTCTTCAATTCTCAGCAACTAACCATTGCTTTTTGCTTTTCCTCTAGGAATAGGACCTTGCAGGCAACTCCTCTCCATAATGGAATTTCATCTATAATGAGCGTGTCTATGTTTTGTGCCTGTTGTCACAATTGCTATGAATCCATATGTGCAGCTGCTCTGCTGTGTCCAGATGATGTTTCCTAGTAGTCCTCCACCACATCCCACTTATGCAGTGATCCCTGATACTTGGGAGGGTGTGGGTGAATCTGTGTTCCTCTTAGAGATGAGCATTCTGCTTCTTCCCTTCACTTCAGGTAAACACTGTCTTCTGAAGTAGAAGCATCTCAGATGAGAACCGAGAGGTGCATGTATCTGTTGGTGTGTGATAGGTCATTCAAAGTCAGTGGACTGACTATTAGCTACTGACTATTAGCTCATAATAGCAGTAAGCTCTTCCCTAGGACACTACTGATTGCTAAATTTCCTGTGGGATTTCTGTCCTGCTATTGCAGGTAGGTAATGAACAGTGATGCCCAAAGGGACATCACAGAATGAGCACATAGCAGGCTTGGGGACTGATAACCACAGCCCTTAGGGTACAAAAAGCTGAGTTCTCAGAATCTGAAGCCACAGTTCCCCCAAGTCCCCCCAAGCTCTTCCAAGCATATACCTAGATTTATATAATGAACTACATTCTTCCCGATATATGAGGTCTTCAGAAGAAGCCTGGGATCAATCTACCCTTCAACAGATTCTTTTAAATGAATGGTTGTCATCCCCTTTCATCGTATCATTGAAATTTAAAAAAAATGTTTTATATTTATAAAGATTGTGTGTGTGTTTAATGTGTGTGTTTTGAAATGTTTCTCTTTCCTAAGATGAGTTCAAAACCCATTATGATATTATGAACAAGTTTATGATGAGGACACTTAAAATCTATTCCCTCAGTGATTTCCAAGAACAGATTAAATAATGACTGCAGGGGACCATCCTTCCTGACAGAGCAGTTGTGGATGGAGCTCTTTGACTGAGCACTGCTCTGGTATATAGTTCTACCTCAGGGATATTACTGCATGTGGATGGGCTACAATTGAAAGAATAACACACAGTAGAGAAGATGTTTGCTTTTAACAAGAAAAAAAATATACACTGTTGTAGAGAGTTTGCTGTGTTTGCAAAGCTAATCCACCCACCTTTCAATTTCCTGATATTCAATATTATGAAAAGGACCCTGAGAGCTGTTTGAAGTTGTATGAAGCTCATTCATCAACAGTGCCCATGTCATACTTGTGAAAAGATAAAGTGAGGCCAGAGCATTGATGTAGCCAGGTAAAGTGCTTGCTATCCAGCCGGACAACCTGAATTGGAGGTTGATGGAAGTACACATCTGTTTTCTAGAGGTAGTTCTCTGACCGCCATGAGAATGCCTGCTTTATCTCCATACACAAAATAAATAAATAAAGTGAAATAATTTCTTTTTAAAGATGGAAGATACCCACAAGATCAAAATGAAAACAACCAAAATGAACCCTTAAGTAAACAAACAGAAACAAATCGTTGAAATAACATACAGTAGAAAGGCAGACTCCAATCTACAAACTAAACTAAGATCAAAGAAAAGAAAAGCACCCTCTAGAAACAGACTCAAAAGCATATGGCAGGTAATCTGTAGAAGGGACAGAAATATCACACTTCTCTGGCTTGCAGTAGTGCCACCCATGTCCCTTTGGCTCAGTCACCAGTCAGATAGCAGTTCAGATACATAGAAAACTCTGAATCTCATAGATAGTAACTCTGGCTCTCATAGAGGACCAGTTTTTCCTTTTAAAATCTTACATGCTCCAAGAGGCAGAAAATAAGTTTTGAGTGTTCCTTTAACACATCAGCCAATAGAAAAGGCTGATGGGAAATCAACACTAAGCTGTTCTGTCTAGCTGCCAAAAAGCTAGAGGATCAGGTGCCCAGACTGGAAGAGAACAACAAAAAACACATTAATTCATACAAAGATGACAAAGTAATAACACTCTTAACTGTAACTCTGATACCTAAACTCTTAACTGTAACTCTAATACCTCTGATCTTCTGCCTAAACATATTTTCTGGATGTGTTCTGAGTAAGTTATTTCTTCCTCGTCCTGCAGTATCTATCTTACAACAAACAAGGGAATGTGCAGAATCCTTAGAAGGTTAGGTATTTCATAGAAAAGCTGAATTCTGTTGTAGTGGGCTCTCTTAAGACTTCCTTTAAAAGTCTAATGCATGAAATTGGATGGGTTTTAGAGGACAAAAAGAGAAGTTGTGTAATAATCATTTATTCTTTTAATATTGAGAAGTAGTAGCAGGCAATGTTGTAGGGTTTCTACTATTGTGACAAAACACTGTGACCAAAAAGCAAGTCGGGAAGGAAAGGGTTTATTCAGCTTATACTTACACATTGTTGTTTATCACTGAAGGTATTCAAGATAGGAACCCAAACAAGACAAGGATCCTAGAAGCAGAGGTCAAGAAAGAGTTTGTTTACTGGATTGCTCAACCTGCTTTCTCATAGAACACAGGACTATTAGCCTAGTGATGCCACAGCCCTCTAGTCCCTCCCCCATCAATCACTAATTGAAAAAAATGCCTTACAAGTAGATCTCATGGATACATTTTCTCAAATGAGGATACTGCATCTCTGCTGACCCTAGCTTATGTCAAGATGACACACAAAACCAGCCAGTACAGGCAGTATTCTCTTTATACTTATTTTCCTTATGATAATAATTTATAACTCAATAAGATGAAATGCCCCTAAATATAGTTAATAGTTCCTGAAATGTTAAGATCTTGCCAAGGTTCTATTAATTAATACTTCTACTAGCTGTTGGTAAGGCTGGTTAAGCTTTCTGGTTCAAGTTTGAACACATGGGTAGCCTATCTGTAACCTTCTTTATATTATTGTTTTATAAAGAATTTTCATTTTTATGAAACTTATAGACTTTTGGGAAAATGGTAAATCTGTGGGACAGGTAAGATCCTATAAAAATAGTAGCAAAGACTTACCACATGGTACAGAATACCTGGAATTAAAATTACAAAGATATCCAAACACAGTGTGAGTCTTCCAGATGGCACACCTGGAAGGCTAAGTTCTGAGAAGGCAAAGTTCTGAGAAGGTTTACCAGTGGAATCAGTAATTGCCATTGTGCCCCATCACTGCAATCTTCACTAAAATCAGCACAATATGTGTTCAACCCTAGATTATCTCAGTGAAACTCTGTGGAATTCTTAGCCATGAGGCATGCATATCTTGACTTACTAGGTTTTTTACGAACTCTGAAGTAAAACCGACTAGAAAAGCTGCATGGTAATTATTCAGATCAGTTTTATTGGCCTTTTCTTCCTTGTGCTTTCTGAAGATCAAGGGACACTGAGGGTAAGCTCTTTAACTCTTCATTAAAAATATTTCACTCAGGGCTGGATAGATGGCTTGGCCATCCAGAGTACACACTGCTCTAGTTGAAGACACAAGTTTGATTCCCTGTACCCATGTCTCCAGGTCCAGAGGATCTAAAACCTCTGGGCTCCACAGGCATCTGTACCCACATGCACATGCATAGACATATGCACAGTCCTTTAAAAGCCATTTTCATTTTAATTCAAACCATTCTGCTCCAAATGCCTCTTCTAAAAGCTGAGGGAAGGGAGATAGCATCAGTTCTTAGAATGAGAATATAATATCTGCTTGGTATAATAATATAATCTAGGGCTTATTTTTTAAAAATTTAAAAATTAAATAGTATCATACTAAGCAGTAAATCACTTTGAAGATATACCCTATAGTTAGTGTGTGCATTATATTTTAGATTTCTTCCTTTCAGAGAAAGCGCTATTGCTACAAGCTTCTATATACAGATGATACACAGTGAGTTGTGTCAACTTATCAGTGGCTTCAATGTATATTATAAGAATCCAACCAAAATCTTCCTAGCAAGTTACTTTAAAATGCTTTGTAACTTGTGTGACAGTGCAAAACAGTACAAAGTTTGTTCTATCTTTTGTTTTGACTGAGACCAAACTATACTCGGTTTTGCTGACTAGAATTTGATCTCTTTAATGAGCTGAACCACAGAAAATGATACAATTCAAATCTAGGAACCCAAGGTCAAGATGCCCAGCTAGCTTACATTAGCTTCTGTTAGACCACCTGCTTATGCAGAACCTCCTCCAAATAACTACTTATCTTCACTTCTATAAAACTGCAACTGCTGGAGATTTCAGGATGTATTTTTAAGAAGTTAGACTCCAGAGAACCAAATAATCCTAGTAAAAATGGGTACAACCATTGTAGAAATCAGTCTAGCGGTTCCTAAGAAAATTGGACCTGAGGATCCAGCTATATCACTCCTGGGCATATACCCCAAAGATTTTCCAACATATAACAAGAATACATGATCCACTATGTTCATAGCAGCCTTATATATAAAAGCCAGAAGCTGAAAAGAACACGAGTGTCCTTCAACAGAGAAATGGATACAGAAAATGTGTTACATTTACACAATGGAGTACTGCTCAGCTATTAAAAGAGATGACTTCATGAAATTCTTAGGCAAATGGATGGAACTAGAAAATATCATTGTGAGTGAGGTAACTAAGCCACAAAAGAAAACAAATGGTATGTACTCACTGATAAGTGGATATTAGCCCAAAAGCTCAGATTGTACCTTGGGTACAAGGTACAATTCACAGACTACATGAACCTCAAGAAGAAGGAAGACCAAAGTGTGGATGCTTCAGTTCTTCTTAGAAAGGGGAACAAAATACCCATGGGAGGAGATACAATGTATGGAGCAGAGACTGAAGGAAAGGCCATCCAGAGACTGTCCCACCTGGGGATCCATCCCATATATAGTTACCAAACTTAACCACTATTGTGATTGCCAAGGAGTGCATGCTGATAGGAGCCTGATATAGCTGTTTCCTGAGAGGTTCTGCCAGTGCCTGACAAATACAGACGTGGATGTTCACAGCCAACCATGGGACTGAGCATGGGGTCCCCAATGGGGGAGTTAGAGAAAGGACTGAAGGAGCTGAAGGGGTTTGCAGCCCCATAGGAGGAACAACAAAATGCCAACCACAGCCACCAGAGCTTCCAGGGACTAAACCAACAACCCAAGAGTACCCAAGGAGGGTCCCATGGCTCCAGTCACAAATGTAGCATAGAATGGTCAGATATCAATGGGAGGAGAGGACCTTGGTCCTGTGAAGGCTTGATGCCCCAGTGTAGGGGGATGCCAGGATGGGGAAATGGGAGTGGGTGGATGGGTGGGGGAGCACCCTCATAGAATCAGGGGGAAAGGAGATGAGATAGGGGATTTTCAGAGGGGGAAAAAAGAAAAGGAGATAACATTTGAAATGCAGATAAAGAAAATATCTAATAAAAAATTCACACACACACACACACACACACACACACACACACACACATCCATGCTGTGGATGCTCAGTGCTACACGTGGGTCCCTAGAAAAGTAGGGAGTGATTTTAACAGACAGACATAAGTAATGCTGTTCTGAAAGGGACTCATTAGCAATAGCAGGGCTTGGTGGCAGATGACTGTAATCTTGCATACTCCAGAAGCAAAAGCAAAAGCATGATACCACATGCATTATTGTTGGAAAAACACTTCAAGTGTGCACTGTGTTATGTGCAGGTTGACACCAAACAGGCAGGCTGTGTTACTGTAGTGAGAAAGGCAAGGCATGGAGTTCCAGCTCCCAGGTAGGGCTTGCCTGGGATGCATAAGGTCCTGAGTTGGTTCAGTGGCAAGCATCATGAAACAGCAACAACAGCAACTAAGAACTCTGAATTCTTAAGGAGTAAGGAGAAGAAAGATGGAAGGAGAGATAGAGGACAGACAGCAGTGTGTCGTGAGCAGCAGTTGATAGGGGTGTGGTATGTGAAGACAGGCCCGCACTGCATTGTTGTAATTACTGCACTTTATATAAGACAGGAGCCTGTCAGGCTGTGCCTTGCTTCAGAGGATTTCATCTTCCAAAGCAGGAGTCCATTTCATTTTGAGTACACATTTGAGGCAGAATAAATCTGCATCCTATCTGCAACCATCATTAATCATGAGACTCAGACTGATAGTAACTGTGATACATAAAACAATACCTCTTACAGAGTTATCAACTTAGGTCAAAACATATGAACACCTTGGCATCTCAAAGCCATATGAGAAACACTAGACATATAAAATTATATACAGAGAGTTAAATACAAAAACAAACAAAACTCTCTTCAGGATCCTCTATGAGCAAGGAAAACTCTTGGTAACTCATGGCAATACCACTGATACGACATGCATTATGGGATTGAGAGGCAGGCTCTAAACTCTTGACTGTCCATGATTTCAGGTCAGCAAGGTACCCACTGTTTGAAGTGATCCACTCAAGTAATCAACTGCTCCTACTCCTCACCCTGAGTAGTTCCCCTCAATTGGAATCATCTATGCTCCTTCTTTGGGAGCTAGAGTGACTGGCTCTCTGCCTTTCAGTTGTGCATCTGATAATAGCACATAATCTGAGGGTGAACATCACTAATTAATACTAAAGTTAAGGAGACTATGACTATCCATCATCACAATTTTGAAGAAAAATTAGTATTACACTGTACATTATAGGAACAAAATTGTCCTGGCATATAAATTTGTTGCTATTCAATACATTCTGACATTGTGCAAAAATACAAATATATCCATTTCCTTTTCTGACACAGCATTTTCAAAATAGTTTCAATAGAGATTAGTTTTTGTCACTTTTTACAATTATTATTTTTTTCTATTTTCTGAGGTTGAGATATAATTACATCATTTTTTTTCTCTACCGTTTCTTCTTTCCAAGCCTTCCTATATGCTAAACTACAGCTCTCTTCCAAAATCATGGTCTTTGTCAATTGGTGTGTGTGTGTGTGTGTGTGTGTGTGTGTGTGTGTGTGTGTGTGTGTGTCTTTACTTGAGGGGCACGGAGGCTTGTTTGGATTCAGCCATCTTTTACTATACCTGATGTAGAAATAGATATGAAACAGAGCTTTTGCTCAATTTACTGGATGTAGCTATGTAGGTATGGTTTATATCTCCTGAAGATAGTTTCCTCATTAAAAAAAGTGAACCCACAGTTTATATTTTGTTCCATTCATTTTCACTTATTCATATATTGTAGCAGTTCAAGAATATGTATAGGTCTAATATGGCTTGTATGAATATGAGAAAACTCTAAGTAGAATTGATCTTTTAAATGCAGCTTGAAAGCCCCATGAATTACAGGCAGCAGAGCCTGCAGGAAAAGGATGGTCTGGGAATCACAAGGAATGCAGGGATGGTTTAATATACATAAATCCATCAACGTAATACACTATATAAACAAACTCAAAGACAAAAATCATATGATCATCTCGTTAGATGCTGAGAAAGCATTAGACAAAATCCAACACCATTTCATGATAAAAGTCTTAGAAAGATCATGGATTCAAGGCACATACCTAAACATAATAAAAGCAAAATACAGCAAACCAGTAGCCAACATCAAAATGAATGGAGAGAAAGTCGAAGCAATCCCACTAAAATCAGGGAATAGATAAGGCTGCCCACTTTCTCCCTACCTATTCAATATAGTACTTGAAGTCCTAAACAGAGCAATTCGACAACAAAAGAAAATCAAGGGAATACAAATTGGAAAGGAAGAAGTTAAAATATCACTGTTTGCAGATGACATGATAGTATATATTAATGACCCCCAAAATTCTACCAGAGAATTCCTAAACCTGATAAACACCTTCAGTGCAATAGCTGGATATAAAATTAACTCAAACAAATCAATGACGTTTCTCTACACAAAGGATAAAAGGGCTGAGAATGAAATTAGGGAAACAACAACCTCCATAATAGTCAAAAATAATATAAAATTATTTGGTGTGACCTTAACTAAAGAAGACATTAGGATCACCTCAACGTTACAGGTAAGTGTCTGATTTGGGAATGGCGGAGGTTCTGGTGCCAGAGGCTGCTAAAACAGAGGATCTCCGCCCAACTGAAGGCTGGGATCTCTTCCAGCCAGGGCCACCACTGCCATCCTCCTTCTGAGCCCAGTGGAGGTGGATGGGGCCACTTGTATGCTCTCCACACCCCAGGACCTTGGGATCACCTTGGGATTAGAGAAGAGAGGCAGCCTTCTAGGAGAGTTCTGACCCTAGAACTCAAGAAGTGGATCAGAGCTCCAGTCTGCTAGACACCTGACTTCCAAGAAAAGAGCTTACCTGCAGATCAGAGTGCTCTGATCACTGGATCTCCGGGGAGAGTTGGTCTACCAGAAGTGCTGTCAGAGGCTAACAGAATCAGAGGAGGATCAAAATCAAACCAGTGATAGCTTGGACATTAATATCAGAAATGTACAAATGGCGAGAGGCAAACATAAAAATCTCACTAACAGAAACCAGGAACAATGGGCATCATCAGAACCTAGTATGCCCACTGCAATGAGTCCTGTATACCCCAACATGCCAGAATAGCAAGATGCAGATTTTAAATCATATCTCATTATGATGGTAGAAGATTATAAGAAGGACATTAATAACACACTTAAAGAAATACAAGAGAACAATGCTAAACAGGCAAAAGCACTTAAAGAAGAAAAACAAAGATTCTTTAAGGAACTACAGGAGAAAACTGCTAAACAGGTAGAAGCTCTTAAAAAGGAAATACAAAAATTCCTCAAGGAATCACAAGAGAACACTGCTAAACAAGTAGAAGCCCTAAAATAGCTACAAGCAAACACTGCTAAACAGAAGAAATGCAAAAATCCCTTAAAGAACTACAGGAAAACACAAACAAACAGATGATAGAATTGAAGAAACCATTCAAGATCTAAAAATGGAAGTAGAAACAATGAAGAAAACACAAAGAGAGACAACTCTGGATATAGAAACCTTAGGAAAGAAATCAGGAACCATAGATGTGAGCATCAGCAACAGAATACAAGAGATGGAAGAGAGAGTCTCAGGTGCAGAATATTCCATAAAGATCATGGACACAACAATCAAAGAAAATGCAAAATGCAAAAAGATACTAACTCAAAACATCCAAGAAATCTAAGACAGAATGAAAAGACCAAACCTACGGATAATAGGAGTAAACAAGAAGGAAGATTCTCAACTTTAAAGGGCCAGCAAATATCTTCAACAAAATCATAGAAGAAAACTTCCCATACCTAAAGAAATAGATGCCCATGAACATACAAGAAGCCTACAGAACTCCAAACAGACTGGACCAGAAAAGAAATTCCTTCCAACACATAATAATCCAAACAACAAATGCACTAAATAAAGACAGAATATTGAAAGCAGTAAGGAAAAAAGGTCAAGTAACATATAAAGTCAGGCCTATTAGAATCACCCCAGATTTCTCACCAGAGACTACGAAAGCCAGAAGATCCTGCACAGATGTTATACAGACACTAAGAGAACACAAATGCCAGCCCAGGCTACTATACCCAGCAAACTGTCAATTACCATAGATAGAGAAACCAAAGTTTTCCATGACAAAAATAAATTCACACAACATCTTTCCAAGAATCCCGCCCTTCAAAGGACAATAACAGGAAAACACAAACTCAAAGATGGAAAGTACACCCTAGAAAAAATAAGGAAGTAATCCTTTAACAAAACTAAAGAAGACAGCCACAAGAGCAGACTCCCATCTTTAGCATCAAGAATGAAAGGAAGTAACACTAACTTTTCTTGGATTTCTCTTAACATCAATGGCCTCAATTCCCCCCCCCCCCCAAAAGACATAGACTAACAGACTGGCTACACAAACAAGACCCAACATTTTTCTGCTTACAGGAAACCCATCTCAGAGACAAAGACAGACACTACCTCAGAGTAAAAGGCATGAAACAATTTTCCAAGCAATTGGCTCAAAGAAACAAGCAGGAGTAGCCATTCTAATATCGAATAAAATTGACTTCCAACCCAAAGTTATCAAAAAAGACAAGGAGGGGCTATGTCCAGTTTTCTGAGAAACTGCCAGACTGATTTCCAGAGTGGTTGAAAAAGCTTGCAGTCCCACCAACAATGGAGGAGCGTTCCCCTTTCTCCACATCCACGCCAGCATCTGCTGTCACCTGAATTTTTGATCTTAGCCATTCTTACTGGTGTGAGGTGGAATCTCAGGGTTGTTTTGATTTGCATTTCCCTGATGATTAAGGATGTTGAACATTTTTTCATGGGCTTCTCAGCCATTTGGTATTCCTCAGTTGAAAATTCTTTGTTTAACTCTGTGCCCCACTTTTTCATGGGGATATTTGGTTTTCTGGTGTCCACCTTCTTGAGTTATTTATATTTATTGGATATCAGTCCCCTACTTGATTTAGGATTGGTAAAGATCCTTTCCAAATCTGTGGCGGCCCTTTTGTCTTGTTGACAGTCTCTTTTGCCTTATAAAAGCTTTGCAACTTTATGAAGTCCCATTTGTCAATTCTTGATCTCACAGCACAAGCCCTTCATGTTCTATTCAGGAATTTTTCCCCAGTGCCCATATCTTCAAGGCTTTTCCCCACTTTCTCCTCTATAAGTTTCAGTGTCTCTGGTTTTATGTGGAGATCTTTAAAGCACTTAGACTTGAACTTAGTACAAGGAGATAAGAATGGATCAATTCCCAGTCTTCTACATGATAACCGCCAGTTGTGCCAGCACCATTTGTTGAAAAGGCTGTCTTTTTTCCACTAGATAGTTTTAGCTCCCTTGTCAAAGATCAGGTGACCATAGGTGTGTGGATTCATTTCTGGGTCTTTGATCCTATTCCATTGATCTACCTGTCTGTTGCTGTACCAGTACCATGCAGTTTTTATTATGATTGCTCTATAGTACAGCTTGAGGTCAGGCATGGTGATTCCACCAGAGGTTCTTTTATTGTTGAGAAGAGTTTTTGCTAGTCTAGGTTTTTTGTTATTCCAGATGAACTTGCTAATTGTCTTCTCTAGATCCTTGAAGAATTGAGTTGGAATTTTGATGGGGATTGCATTGAATCTGTAGCAGCCTTATTTATAATAGCCACTATCTGGAAAGAACCCAGATGTCCCTCAACAGAGGAATGGATACAGAAAATGTGGTACATTTACACAATGGAGTACTACTCAGCTATTAAAAACAACAAATATATGAAATTCCTAGGCAAATG
The DNA here is from genome assembly GCA_902729485.2 of Mus minutoides. NCBI lineage: Eukaryota > Metazoa > Chordata > Mammalia > Rodentia > Muridae > Mus > Mus minutoides. The sequence continues at coordinate 1,073,815 of LR749793.1, forward strand.
GATGGATCTGGAGGGTATCATCCTGAGTGAGGTAAACCAATCACAAAAGAACTCACATAACATGTACTCACTGATAAGTGGATATTAGCCCAGAAACCTAGAATACCCAAGATATAATTTATTAAACACACGAAACTCAAGAAGAAGGAAGATCAAAATGTGGGCATGTCACCCCTTCCTAGAATTAAGAAAAAAGCACACATTGAAGGAGTTACAGAGATCATGTGTGGAGCTGAACCAAAGGATGGACCAACCAGTGACTGCAGCAGCCAGGGATCCATCCCATAATCAGCCACCAAACGTAGACACGATTGCATATGCCAGCAAGATAGTGCTGAAATGCCTTGATATAGTTTTGGGAGGCTATACCAATGCCTGACAAACAAGGAAGTGCACACTCACAATCAGCTATTAGATAGAACTCAGGACTCACAATGAAGGAGCTAGAGAAAGTACCCAAAGAGCTGAAGCGGTCTTCAATCCTATACCTGGAAGAATTACAGGAACTAACTAGTACCCCCAGAGCTAATGTCTCTAGCTGCATATATAGAAGAAGATGGCCTAGTTGGCCATCATTGGGAAGAGAGGCGCCTTGGTCATGCAGACTTATATGCCCCAGTACAGGGGAACGCCAGGGCCAAGATGTAGGAGTGGGTGGGTAAGGGAGCAGGGCCAGGAGGGGGGGGTATAGGGAACTTTCTGGATAACACTTGAAATGTAAATGAAGAAAATATCTAATAAAAGTTGGAAAAAAAAAGACAAGGAGGGGCACTTCATACTCATCAAAGGTAAAATCCACCCAAATGAACTCTCAATTCTAAATATCTATGCTCCAAATGCAAGGGCAGCCACATTCATTAAAGAAACTTTAGTAAAGCTCAAAGCACACATTGCACCTCACACAATAATAGTGGGAGACTTCAACACCCCACTCTCACCAATGGACAGATCCTGGAATCAGGAACTAAACAGAGACACATGGACACTAACAGAAGTTATGAAACAAATGGATTTAACAGATATCTACAGAACATTTTACCCTAAAACAAAAGGATATACCTGCTTCTCAGCAACTTATGGTACCTCCTACAAAATTGACCATATAATTGGTCACAAAACAGGCCTTAACAGATACAAAAATATTGAAATTATCCCATGCATCCTAACAGATCACCACGGACTAAGGCTGATCTTCAATAACAGCAGAAATAATAGAAAGCCAACATTCAAGTGGAAACTCAACGACACTCCACTCAATGGTACCTTGGTCAAGGAAGAAATAAAGAAAGAAATTAAAGACTTTTTAGTGTTTAATGAAAATGAAGCCACAAAGTACCCATACTTATAGGACACAATGAAAGCAGTCCTAAGAGGAAAACTCATAGTCCTGAGTGCCTCCAAAAAGAAACTAGAGAGAGCATATACTAGCAGTCTGACAGCACACCTAGGAACTCTACAACAAAAGGAAGCAAATTCACCCAAGAGGAGTAGACTTCAGGAAATAATCAAACTCAGAGCTGAAATCAACCAAGTGGAAACGAAAAGAACTATTCAAAGACTCAACCAAACCAGGAGCTGGTTCTTTGAGAAAATCAACAAGATAGATAAACACTTAGCAAGACTAACTAGAGGGCAGAGGGACAGTATCCGAATTGACAAAATTAGAAATGAAAAAGAAGACATAACAACAGATCCGGAAGAAATCCAATACATCATCAGATCCTACTACAAAAGCCTATATTCAACAAAACTGGAAAATCTGGATGAAATGGACAACTTCCTAGACAGATACCAGGTACCAAAGTTAAATCAGGATCAGATTAACAGTCTTAACAGTCCCATTTCCCCTAAAGAAATAGAAGCAATCATTAATTGTCTCCCAACCAAATAAAGCACAGGACAGATAGGTTTAGTGCAGAGTTCTATCAGAGCTTCAAAGAAGACCTAATTCCAACTCTCCTCAAGCTATTTTACAAAATAGAAACAGAAGGTACTCTACCCAATTCTTTCTACGAAGCCACAATTACTCTGATACCTAAACCACACAAAGGTCCAACAAAGAAAGAGAACTTTAGACCAATATTCCTTATAAATATTGATACTAAAATACTCAATAAAATCCTTGCAAATCGAATCCAAGAACACATCAAAACGATCATCTGTCATGACTAAGTAAGCTTCATCCCAGGGATGCAGGGATGGTTTAATATACGGAAATCCATCAATGTAATCCACTATATAAATAAACTCAAAGACAAAAATCACATGATCATATCGTTTGATGCTGAGAAAGCATTTGATAAAATCCAAAACCCATATATGATAAAAGTCATGGAAAGATCAGGGATTCAAGGCACATACCTAAACATAATAAAAGCAATATACAGCAAACCAGTAGCCAACATCGAAGTGAATGGAGAGAAGCTGGAAGCAATCCCACTAAAATCAGGGACTAGACAAGGCTGCCCACTTTCTCCCTACCTATTCAATATAGTACTTGAAGTCCTAGCCAGAGCAATTCCACAATGAAAGGAGATCAATGGGATATAAATTGGAAAGGAAGAAGTCAAAATATCACTATTTGCAGATGATATGATAGTATATATAAGTGACCCTAAAGATTCCAGCAGAGAACTCCTAAACCTGATAAACAGCTTCAGTGCAGTAGCTGGATATAAAATTAACTGAAACAAATCAGTGGCCTTTCTCTACACAAAAGATAAAGAGGATGAGAAATAAATTAGGAAACAACACTCTTCACAATAGTCACAAATAATATAAAATACCTTGGTGTGACTTTAACTAAGGAAGTGAAAGATCTGTATGACAATAACTTCAAGTCTCTGAAGAAGGAAATTGAAGAAGATCTCACAAGATGCAAAGATCTACCATGCTCATGGATTGGCAGGATTGATATAGTCAAATTTGCTATCCTGCTGAAAGCAATCTACAGATTCAATGCAATCCCCATCAAAATTCCAACTCAATTCTTCACTAAGATAGAAAGGGCAATTTGCAAATTTGTCTGGAATAATAAAAAACCTAGGATAGCAAAAAATATCCTCAATAATAAAAGAACCTCTGGTGGAATCACCATGCCTGACCTCAAGCAGTACTACAGAGCAATTGTGATAAAAACTGCATGGTACTGGTATAATGACAGACAGGTAGACCAATGGAATAGTTCACACCCAGAAATGAGCCGACACACCTTTGGTCATCTTATCTTTGACAAGGGAGCTAAAACTATCTAGTGGAAAAAAGACAGCATTTTCAACAAACGGTGCTGGCACAACTAGCAGTCAACATGTAGAAGAATGGGAATTGATCCATTCCTATCTCATTGTACAAAGCTCAAGTCTAAGTGGATCAAAGTCTTGCACATTAAACCAGAGACACTGAAATTCATAGGGGAGAGAGTGGGGAAAACCCTTGAAGATATGGGCACAGGGGTAAAATTCCTAAACAGAACACCAATGGCCTGTGCTGTAAGATCACAAATAGACAAATGGAACTTTATAAAATTGCAAAGCTTTTGTAGAACAAAAGATACTGTCAATAAGACAAAAAGGCCACCAATGGATTGGGAAAGAATTTTTACCAATCCTAAATCTGATAGGAGGCTAATATCCAATATTTACAAAGAGCTCAAGAAGCTGAACTCCAAAAATTCAAATAACCCCATTAAAAATGTGGTACAGAACTAAACAAAGAATTCTCAACTGAAGAATGCCAAAGGGCTGAGAAGCACCTTAAAAATGTTTGAAATCCTTAATCATCAGAGAAATGCAAATCAAAACAACCCTGAGATTCCACCTCACACAAGTCAGAATTGCTAAGATCAAAAATTCAGATGACAGCAGATGCTGGCGAGGATGTGGAGAAAGGGGAACACTACTTCATTGCTGGTGGGATTACAAGCTGGTACAACCACTCTGGAAATCATTCTGGAGGTTTCTCAGAAAACTGGACATAGTACTACCGAAAGATCCAGCAGTACCTCTACTGCACATATACCCAGAAGATATTCCAACTGGTAACAAGGACACATGCTCCACTATGTTCATAGCAGCCTTATTTATAATAGCCAGAAGCTGGAAAGAACCCAGATGTCTCTCAGCAGAGGAATGGATACAGAAAATGTGGTACATTTACACAATGGAGTACTACTCAGCTATTAAAAACAATGAATTTATGAAATTCTTGAGCAAATGGATGTATCTGTAGGATATCATTCTGTGTTAGGTAACCCAATCACAAAAGAAGTCACTAATTATGAACTTACTGATAAGCGGATATTACCCAGAAACCTAGAATACCCAAGATACAATTTCCAAAACACAAGAAAATCAAGAAAGACCAACGCGTGGATACTTCATTCCTCCATAGAATAGGGATCAAAATATACATGGAAGGAGGTGCAGAGACAAAGTCTGGAGCTAAAATGAAAGGATGGACCATCCAGAGAGTGCCCCACCCGGGTGGTCCATCACATAATCAGCCACCAAATGCAGACACTACTGCGTATGCTAGCAGGACATTGCTGAAAGGACCCTGATATAACTGTCTCCTGTGAGGCTTTGACAGTCCCTGACAAATACCGAAGTTGATGCTCACAATCATCTATAGGGCAGAACACAGGGTCCCCAATGTTGGAGTTAGAGAGAGTACCCAAGAGCTGTAGGGGTCTGCATTCCTATAGATGGAACAACAATATGAACTAATCAGAACCCCCAGAGCTCATGTCTCTAGCTGCTTATGTATTAGAAGATGGCCTAGTTGGCCATTATTGGGGAAGAAAGTCGCTTGGTCTAGCAATGTTTATATGCCTCAGTAAAGGGGAATGCCAGGGCCAAGTAGTGGGAGTGGGTGGGTAGGGGAGCAGGGCGGGGGGATGGTATAGGGGATCTATGGGATAGCACTTGAAATGTAAATGAAGAAAATATATAAAAAAAAAAATCAAGAAGGAAGACCAGCGTGTGGATACTTCATTCCTCCTTTGAATAGGAAACAAAATACCCATGAAATGAGTTACAGAGACAAATTTTAGAGCTAAGACGAAAGGAAGGACCATCCAGTGACTACCCCACCGGGGGATCCATCCCATAATTAGTCACTAAACTCAGACACTATTGCATAGGACAACAAGAGTTTGCTGAAGGGAACGTGATATAGCTGTCTCATATGAGGCTATGCCAGTGCCTGGCAAATACAGAAGTGGATGCTCACAGTCATCCATATGATGGAACACAGGGCCCACATTGGAGAAGCTAGAGATAGAACCCCAGGAGCTGAAGGGGCCTGCAACCCTATAAGAGGAACAACAATATGAACTAACCAGAGCCCCCAGTGCTCGTGTCTCTAGCTGCATATGTAGCAGAAGATTGCCTAGTCGGCCATCACTGGGAAGAGAGGCCCCTTGTTATTGCAATCTTTATATGCCCAATACAGGGGAAAGTCAAGGCAGAAAATTGGGAGTGGGTGGGCAGGGGAGCAGGGTTGGGCGGGGAGGGTAGAGGGAAATTTTGGGATAGCATTTGAAATGTAAATTAAGAAAATATCTAATTTTAAAAAAGCAAAAAAAAAAAGCAAAATTTTTGTCAGTGAAATAATGACAACACACCAACATATAGGTTTATGTTATGTATTTCATTTCATATTACAAATATCAAGGTTTGATGTGGTATCCCAATGAAGAGAGAGGTTATAAATTTTAAAAACTGTGATTGATCAAATCTTTTGCTAGGAAATCCAAATTATATTCATAGGAACTAAAAATATTTTAAATATATGTGTGTACATGTGTATGTGTGTGTATATATGTGTATGTGTGTGTACATGTGTATGTGTGTGTGTAATTAAAGTAGTTTCTACACTCTTCCATTCTATGTAGTTCTGATTTATTTTATGACTCTTTAAAATTTTTACCTAAAATTCTATCAATATAACCAAGAAGTTTGAGTGCTATCAGGACTAGATTCTGAAGAAGAGTGAAGTCAGGAATAAAAGGGGCTATGTCAGTATCAACAAGGATCCGTGGGGGCAGAAAACTCTGAAAGCTGTGTGATATCTTCAGGGTTGTAGGAAGATGGGCTGCAGTTAAGTAGTTTATAGCAATAGCCCAGTTTTGCACAAAATTTGCTTCTTTGTCAGCATAGTGGTCATATCTAAAAGACGAATAGAAAAAAAAAAGATCAATTAGAATTTTTTTCTTAAAAAAACCTGGAGGACTTCATTGCTCAATCAGAATATGTTTTTCAAATATTAAAACATTGATAAATCTTTTCAATATTTATGATTATATAGCTACAGATTCAATACAGTTTTTTTCCTCTTTATTAGATATTTTCTTCATTTACATTTCACATGTTATCCAGAAATTTTCCCTTACCCTCCCGCGTCCCCGCCCTGCTCTCCTACCCACCCCCTCCCACGTAATGGCCCTGGCATTCCCCTGTTCTGGTGCATATAGATTCTGTATGACCAAGGGGCCTCTCCTCCCAATGATGACCAACTAGGCCATTTTCTTCCATATATGCAGCTAGAGACATGAGCGCAGGGGGAACTAGTTAGTTCATGTTATTCTTCCACCTAGAGGGTTGAAGACCCCTTCAGCTCCTTGGGTACTTTCTCTAGCTCCTACCTTGGGAGTCCTGTGTTCCAACTAATAGCTNTACCTCACTCAGGATGACATCCTCCAGGTCCATCCATTTGCCTAGGAATTTCATATATTCATTGTTTCTAATAGCTGAGTAGTACTCCATTGTGTAAATGTACCAAATTTTTTGTATCCATTCCTCTGTTGAGGGACATCTGGGTTCTTTCCAGCTTCTGGCTATTATGAATAAGGCTGCTATGAACATAGTGGAACATTCTTAATCAGTGTAAATTTTAAATGTTTTAAATACGTATGATTGCTGTGCTTAGCATTGTACTGTTCTGGAGCCAGAGTAGATGGCTCCGTGGTTACTATCACAGACTGCTTTCCCAGGACCTGGATTCCCAGACGACCTGGATTTGGTTTCCAGAATCAGCCACTTACTTAATAGCTTATAACCCGCTGTCCAATCCTAGGACAATGTTTTTATCTGGCCTTCATGAGAACCACGCATATAAGTGGTGCACAGAAACATACATACAGGTGAAACACTCACATAAATAAAAATAAAGATTATAAAGATTACTGATTTAGATTTGTAGAAATATGAAAATCCTCTAAACATGGAAAAGTAGTCAATAACAAAAAATGCAATTTGTCCACCACTATTCCCAAGGTAATTTAATTCTCTTTTCTCAGACATTACTTATATTCTTGAGCACATTCCTTATGTATATGTATGAGTGTGTGTGTGTGTGTGTGTGTGTGTGTGTGTGTGTGTAGAGAAGTGTACATGCATGTGGAGGCCAGAGTACAGCCTCAGGTGTGATTCACCTGCAATTATCCTTTGAAAGGACATTTTCCAGTGGCTTGTGATCACCATAAGACTAGGCTGGCCAGTGAGTTGCAGTGATCCACTAGTTTTTACCTCCCCAGCATGGGTATAACGAATACATACCATGATGCTGGCTTCTATTATACGAATTCTAGGAACCAAACCATGTCTTCATGTGTTAATAGAAGGAAAGCCAGGGCAGGATTTCAAGAAATTAATTGAGTCAACTGAGCTATATTCCCAACTGTTTCTCAGATATTGTGTGGGGAATGTAGAGATTAACTTGGTGAAGAAAGAAGTTAGATGAAGAGCAAGAACAGACTTCTCCAATTCCTTGAAGAATCTTGAACCACTGTGTATGATCTAACATGGATCACAGAATAAGAGTGAGACAACATAAATTACCCAAGGCCAGAGCAGTGGCTGCTTCCCTGTCTTCATAGGAATGTCCACAGGGGATTGGCCCTCCCCAAAAGGTCCCTGGACAGGTGAGTCAGATTCTGCTATACAACATGGGTTATATTCTGATTTGTACTTGAATACATAAGCATACCCTAATTGGCTAAATAACTATATATAAGCTTAGGTACTAAACAGTCAATTTATATTTGAACTCTCATGCTGGTCTATAGAGTCTTTATCCTGAGAATCTTTGTGGACTCCATTTCCATGCCCACCATTCCAGTCATCGTATTCACAATAGTGTTTTTCTTCTTCCCCCGAAAATACATTCTAAATTTGCCCATCACCATCCTAATCACCAGTGATTACACTTGTCTTTTATTATTAAGATTAAAAGCTGTGATTGTTCTAAAAGAAAATTAAAAAATGAGAAAGGCTATGCTGCCAAGCTTTAGCCAACTTAACAACAAACCTAGATGTATGTGGAAAGAAAGAATTTTAATTCAGGAATTGTGTCCATCAGATTGGCCTGTGAAGTATTTTTATGATTGTTAATTCATGCAGGTGGACCCAACCCACTGTAGGCAGTTCTGTCCCTAAACAGGTAACCTTGAGCTGTACACGAATGTTAGCAGAAGAAAAGGAAGGGAGCCTGTTAAGCACTATTCCTCCATGGTCTCTGCTCTCATTCCTGCCTCCATGTTCTTCCTTGAGCTGCCATGGCGTTCCTTGATGATGGACTATAATTTGTAAACTGAAACAAATGTGTTCTTTCCTACATTGCTTTTGCTCGTGGTTTTTTGTTAAATCAATGGAAAAAAAAGTCAAACTAAAACAGAAACAAAATATTTCTTACCTGTCTAGAAAGGCACTGAAGGGATAATCCAAAGATGAATTATGAGCATCCCATAACTTCTTCAGGAGGCCATCAAACTCACTAGAAGGCAACTGCATATACTAAAGAATAAAGAAAAGAGTGTTATGTGGGCAACTCTCCCTAAAATTCTCCCAGACACAGAGATATGAGGGATCATCAGCAGAAGCTAGAATAATATTACAATATGCTATACTTAGTGCATAATAGCAGAAGGAAAAAATAGTACTTTTCAGTAAAGCATATCAACAAGTTGAAATGAACTTCAAGTATCTGTAAAGTGTCCATGTTTTCTATATAACAGACCTATTGTCATTTGTGCTATTTTTTTCACTTGCATTGAGGACAGATGAATTTTTTGTTAGGACTATATGAGAATGGTGGGTTTCTCTGGTATGCACTGTATTTCTACATCACTTAAAAGTAAAAAAAAAAAGAAACCTTACAATTTACATTTTAATATTAAGAAAAGTATACAGGAAATAAAAAACAGTCTTTCACTAAAGACTTTCACAATGAGCACTCTCTTAGCATGTATGAGGAGTGTGATATAAAACTTAAATGACAAACCTGAAAAAAGTCTCTCCATCTGTTCATTGTTTCAGGGAGAGCAGATTGACAGTCAGAAATATTATAACAAAACCTCATCTCATCCTGGGGTGGTGGCAAGATCCTGATTTGGTTTGATGATATTCCTGTTACTCCAGAATCAACAGCAGCAAGGAAAGGTATCACACTCAGATAATAATTTACATCTGTGAAAACAAGAGGCTGGTTAGACCCACAGACAGTGACAAAAGAAAAGAAGAGAAAAGAAAACAAAACAAAACAAAAGGGAAAAACAAAATAAAGCAGAGCACATATTTGAAGAAGCATAAATCATTAAGGAAAAGTTAAAAATCCCAAATGATGATAAAAATTGTCAACTAGTATCAAGAACCTCCGAAGATCACAGGTGAGACCACAACTACTGCCCCAAATACCTGGCACAGTGGGACCCACACAGAGCCCACAGGAACCAGAAACTGCAGAGCAGCCAGGGACATGATACCACCAGTTTCAATCTGTGCCCCAGAGCCGAACCTGTGCCACAGCTATCTTCAAATCAATCCTGCCCAGAGAAAGCTTGTTTCCCAGGAGTGCTGACAAACATAAGTCCACAGGCTCACTGACTCCTAGGAGAGACAAGCTAACACCAGAGATAACCACATGGCGAGAGGCAAGCAGAAGAAAATAAGCAATAGACACCATGGCTACTTGGCATCATCAGAACTCAGTCCTCTCATCACAGCAAGCCCTGGATACCCCAACATAGCTGAAAATCAAGATTCTGATTTAAAATCACACTTCATAAGAAGGACAGAAATAACTCCCTTAAAATAATACAGAAGAACACAGGTAAACAGGTAGAAGTCCTTAAAGAGAAAAGACATAAGTCCCTTAAAGAAATACAGGAAAACACAGCCAAACTGGTGAAGGAATTGAACAAAACCATATAGGATCTAAAAATGGAAATAGAAACAATAAAGAAATCACAAAGGGAGACAACCCTGGAGTTAGAAAACCCAGCAAAGAGATCAGAAACCAGAGATGTGAGCATCACCAACAGAATATAAGAGATAGAAGATGTAGATCTTCTAAGATGTAGAAGATACCAGAGAAAACATAAATACATCAGAGAAAGAAAATGCAAAATGCAAAAAAAGCTTTTAATACAAAACATCCAGGAAATCCAGAACACAATGAAAAGACAAATGAGAAAGATAATGTCAGAGACAGCGAGAGTATTTCAAGGGAGAGGTGGGACATCACAAATACAGTGAAACTAACAGAAGTGATGAACCAAATGGATTTAATGGATATTTATAGAACATTTCATCCTAAAACAAAAACAAATAACTTCTTAGTACCTCATGGTACCTTCTTCAAAATTGACCATATTATTGGCCACAGAGCAAGCCTCTACAGAAACTAAAAGATTGAAATAATCCCATGCATCCTATCAGATCACCACAAACTAAGGCTGGTCTTCAATAACAACAAAATCAACAGAAATTCCACATATGCATAGAAGCTGAGCAACTCTTTACTTAATGATAATATGATCAGGGAAGAAACAAAGAATTAAACATTTTTTGGAACTTAATGAAAATGAAAGCACAACATACCCAAACTTATGAAAGCAGTGCTAAGAGGAAAACTCATAGCTCTGAGTGCCTCCATAAAGAAATTGGAGACAACGTACACTAGAAGCTTAACAGCACATCTGAAAGCTCTAGAAAAAAAACAAGCAAATACACTCAAGAGGAGTAGGTGGCAGGAAATAAACTCAGGGCTAAAATCAACCAACTAGAAAACAAAGAAAACTATACACAGAATCAACAAAAGTAGGAGGTGGTTCTTTGAGGAAATCAACAAGATAGATAAACCCTTTACAAGACTAACCAGAAGGCACATAGACAGTATGCAAATTAACAAAATCAGAAATGAAAATGGAGACATAACAACAGGAAAAAGCAACATCATACAAACCATCTAAACAGTTCCATAAACCCTCAAGAAATAGAAGCAGTCATTAAATGTCTCCCAACTAAGTAAAGCCCAAGCCCAGATGGATTTAATGCCGAATTCTTTCAGAGCTTCAAAGACCTCATACCAATACTCTTCAAACTATTCCACAAAATTGTAACAGAAGGAACACTTCTTAATTCATTCTATGTAGCTACAGTTATGCTGATATCAGAACCACACAAAGATCCAACAAAGAATGAGAACTTCAAACCAATTTCCTTTATAAATACTGATGCAAAAACACTCAATAAAAAAGCAAATCCAAGAACATATCAAAACAGTCATTCACCATGATCAAGTAGGATCCATTCCATGGATGCAGGAATGGTTCAATATACAGAAATCCATCAACACAATCCACTATATAATCAAACTCAAAATAAAATAAAACACATAGATGCTCAAAAAGCATTTGAGAAAATTTAAAACACCTTCATGTCTTGGGAAGATCAGGAATTCAAGGCCCATACTTAAACATAATAAAAGCAATATACAGCAAACCAGTAGTCAACATCAAACTAAATGGAGAGAAATTTGAAGCAATCTCACTAAAATCAGGGACTAGACAAGGCTGCCCACTCTCTTTCTATCTATTCAATATAGTACTCAAAATTCAGGTCAGAACAATTAGACAACAAAAGGAAGTCAAATGGGTTACAAACTGGAAAGGAAGAAGTCAAAATATCACTACTTGCAGATGATATGACAGTATAATTAAATGACCCCAAAAATTCTACCAGAGAACCTATTCACCTGAAAAACAACTTCAGTAACATGGGTGGATATAAAATTAACTCAAACAAATCAGTAGCCTTCCTCTACTCAAAGGATAAATGGACTGAAAAATAAATTAGAGAAATGACATCCTTCACAATAGTCACAAATAATATAAAATATCTTGGCGTTACTCTAACCATGCAAGTAAATGATCTATATGAAAAGAACTTCACATCTCTGAAGAAAGAAATCAAAGATCTCAGAAGAAAGGACAATCTCTCATGCTCATCGATTGGCAGGATTTACATAGTAAAAATACCCATCTTACCTGACATGATAGTATATATAAGTGACCCCAAAAACTCCACCAGAGAACTCCTAAACCTGATAAACAGCTTTAGTGCAGTAGCTGGATATAGAATCAACTCAAACAAATCAATGGCCTTTCTCTATACAAAGGATGAACTGGCTGAGAAAGAGATCAGGGAAACATCACCCTTCACAATAGTCACTAACAGTATAAAATNGGGAAGAGAGGCCCCTTGGTTATGCAGACTTTATATGCCCCAATACAGGGGAACGCCGGGGCCAGGGGGTGGGAGCGGGTGGGTAGGGTAGCAGGGCCGGGAGGGGGGAGGATATAGGGAACTTTCTGGATAACACTTGAAATGTAAATGAAGAAAATATCTAATAAAAGTTGAAAAAAAAAAAAGAAAAATAAAACCTAACATTTCATGTAAAAAAACAAAAAAAAAACAAAAAAAATACCCATCTTACCAAAAACAATCTACAGATTCAATGCAATCCCCACCAAAATTCCAACTCAATTCTTCACAGAGATAGAAAGAGCAATTCTCAAATTCATTTGAAATAATAAAAAACCCTGGATAGCAGAAACTATTCTCAACAATAAGAGAACTTCTGGAGAAATCACAATCCCTGACCTCAAGCTCTACTACAGAGCAATCGTTATAAAAACTGCATGGTATTAGTACAGTGGCAGGCAGGTAGATCAAGACCCAGAAATGAAACCACTCAGCTTTGGTCACTTGATCTCTGACAAAAAAAGCTAAGACCATCCAATGGAAAAAAAAAAAAAAAGACAGCATATTCAAAAAATGGTGCTGGCTTAAGTGTCACTCAGAATGTAGAAGAATGCAAATTGACCATTTGTATCTCCCTGTACAAAGCTCAAATCCATGTAGATCAAGGACCTTCATATAAAACCAGATACATTGAATTTATTAGAAGAGAAAGTGGGAAAGAGCTTCAAATGCATCAGCACAGGAGGAAACTCCTTGAACAGAACACCAATGGCCTAGGTTCTAAGATCAACTATTGACAAATGGGATCTCACAAAATTAAAAGCTTCTGTTAAGCAAAGGACACTGTCATCAGAAAAAAATGGCAACCTACAGATTGGGAAATGATCTTTACCAATCCTACATCTGATACAGGGCTAATATCCAATTTATATTAAGAACTCTAAAAGCTAGACTCCAGAGAACCAAATAACCCTATTTAAAAATGGGGTACAGAACTAAACAAAGAATTGACAACTAAGGAATGCCGAATGGCTGAGAAGCACCTAAAGAATTGTTCAACATACTTAGTTATCATGGAAATGCATATCAAGAAGGCCTGGAGAGTCAACTTCATACCAGTCAGAATGGCTAAGATCAAAACCTCAAGTGACAGCAGATGCTGGCAAAGATATGGAGAAAGAGGAACACTCCTCCATAGCTGGTAGGACTGCAAGTTGGTACAACCACTCTGGAAATCAGTTTGGCAGTTCCTTTGAAAATTGGGCATAGTACTTCCTGAGGACCCAGCTATATCACTCCTGGGCACATACCCCAAAGATTCTCCAACATACACCAAGGACACATGTTCTTAGCAGCCTTATTTATAATAACCAGAAGCTGGGAAAAACCAAGATGTCTCTCAACAGAGGAATGGATACAGAAAATTTGGTATATTTACACAATGGAGCACTACTCAGCTATTAGAAACAATGACTTGATAAAATTTGCAAGCAAATGGATGGACCTAGAAAATATCATCGTGAGTGATATAACACAGTACAAAAGAACACACATGGTATGTACTCAATGATAAGTGGACAATAGGGAAAAATCTTGGAATACCCATGATACAACTCACAGACCATATAAAGCTCAAGAAGAAGGAAGACCACAATGTGCATGCTTCAGTCCTACTTAGAATGGGGAACAAAATAATCATGGAAGGTAAAGTGTAGGAGAGACTTGGGAGGAAGAGATGAGAGGGAAAGGCAAATCAGGAGACAAGATCAGGTGTGGGAGGAGACGGGGGTGATGTACAGAGGGTCAGGAATTTGAACAGAGGAATGTAGTCGTGGGGTTTGGGAAACTGGGGATAGCCACTGGAAAGTCCCAGATTCCAGGCAAGCAAGAAGAACCCAAGACCCAATGGGGATAATATTAGCTGATACACCCAACAAAGGGGATAGTGAACCTGTAGAGACCATATCCAGAGGTTAGGTATGACCCCAGGATGAGGGATTGGGCCACCCACTCATCTGAAAAATATTAACCCAGAATTGCTCCTGTCTAAAGGAAATACAGGGACACATTGTGGAGGAGAGACAGAAGGAAAGGCCATTCAGAGACTGTCCCACCTCAGAATTCATCTTATATGCAGCCTCCAAACCCAGACACTATTGCTGATACCAAGAAGTTCTTTCTGACAGGAGCCGGTTATAGCTGTCTCCTGTGATGCTCTGCCAGAGCCGTATTAAGACAGAAGCGGATGCTTGCAGCCAAACATTGAACTGAGCATAGGGACCCCAGTGGAGGAGTTAGGAGTAGGAGTGAAGGAGCTAAAGGACTTTGTAACTCCATAAGAAGAACAACAGTATCAACCAAGACACCCCAGAGCTCCCAGCCGGGGAGTACCCTCATAGAAGCAGGTGGAAGGGAGAATGGGATAACGGGTTTGCAGAGGGGAAACACTGGGAAGGGGGATAACATTTGAAGTAAATAAATAAAATAACCAATAATTTTTAAATTTATTAACTAAAATTTATTAGAAAAATCAGATTTATATTTTAATAGTCCTATTGATTATATATAGAAATATTAAAGTGTCATATTACCATTTTTTAAAAGGTTATTTTAATGGATTGCATAACAAACCTATTTTAAAGCATTAAATATGTAAGAAAAGAAAAGCTATCAATTGTTCACAGAATGATACAGAGTTTTCAGTGAAATTGTACTGTTGATATTAATTTTTCTATAATAATCAAGCATAATTATAAATTTGGAAAATGGGATGGCAACACCTTCCCTCACTATATGCCCTGTCTTTCTGCTCTACCAGTTCCCTCTCCTCAATGTAGGACATTTCATCTAAGTTCCCTCCCTTTGAGTCCTGAGAGTCTCTCACCTCCCAGTTCTCTGGTACACCCTGGAGGGTATGCCCAACCTCTTACTTCCAGAGGTTGCCTGTTTCCATTCTTTCTGCTGGCCCTCAGGGCTTCAGTCCCCTTTTCTTCCCAGGTCTCTCCCATAATTGTTCCTGTCTGAAAGAATTATAGGGATGTAAATGGAGAGGAGCCTGAGGAAAAGAAGCTCCAGCAACAGGCCCAAAGTGGGATCCAGCTCAAAGGGAGGTCCCAAGACCTGACACTATTACTGAGGCTATGGAGAGCTCACAAAATGGGGCCTATCATGCTTGCTCCCTGAAAGACCCACAAGCGGCTGAAAGAGTCTGATGCAGATATTTGCACCCAACCAATGGACAGAAGCTGCTGACCCCTGTGGTTGAATTAGGGGAAAGCTGGAAGAAGCTGAGGAGGAGGGCAACTCTTTAGAAAGACCACCAGTCTCAATTAACCTGGACCCCTGAGATCTCTCAGACACTGGACCAGCAACAAGGCAGCATACACCAGCTGATATGAGGCCCTCAACACATACAACAGAGGACTGCCAGGTCTGGGTTTAGTCAAAGAAGATGCACCTAATCCTCAGGAGACTGGAGGCCCCAGGAAGTCTAGAGGACTGGTGGGGTTGCAGGTGGGGACATCCTCATGGAGACATGGGGTGGAGAGGAGGTATGAGACTTGGAACAGTTGGAGGGTGGACCAGGAGGGAAATAAAATCTGTTGTTTAAAATACATACATACATACATACATACATACATACATGCATGCATACATACATACATACATACATACATACATACATACGAGATTTTAAAAAATAAATTTGGAAAATGAATATTTTATGTTTTGCAACTTAGTCTAATTTTTATACATAATGTCACTAGGTACTTTTATTTTGTTTTGCTAAAACAAGAACTTTTGACTAGAAACCTAACAGTCTTCTCAGAGCTTCAAACTTCCCAGTTATAGAGGAACAATTTAAGCATTTTAATTTAGATAGGTAATTGGCTTATATTGACTCTTAACACTCCAAATTGCTAAGCTAGTTAGACTAACTTGTAAATCGAGAGCTATTGACAAGTCTGTTTATGCATTTCGAAAAGAAAGACTCAACTTAGTGTGAGGGAAAATATCCTGAGTTCATAATATTTATGAGTCACCCCAAAGACATAAAATTTAAGTGTTATTTATAACCATTGGTGAATTATTCTAATAAATTTCTATGTTAATTAATTTCAAACCAAAACATAGAATAAATGTGAAAATATATTCAAATTGTATTTAGTATTGAATACATAACTGAAGCCTTAGTTATAGATTGGTCAAACAAAGTATTATATTAGTCTGGCATGTTTGTGAGTTTTAGTATTTAGAAACTTTGTTCTGAGCCAAAAAAGAATAGCAGTTTCACCTCAATATCAGGATTCAAAGATTCTACATTTCCACCAACAGTGCTGGTCCCTAGAGGTCATGACCTTTGTGGTTCCTTGACTCAATTCTTCTGGAAAAATATTCGTCTGACAATATCCTTAAAATTATTATATTCAGTTTGACTGGTCAACTGGGCCACATGTCATCTAGACCACTACGACATGATGAAGTTTTTTCATCTTGAAAAAGGAACAGTGCTGCTTTATTTTGTCTTTTCCTCTAAAATGCAGGTTAAATGTATTTTTTGAGGTAAAGGCAGAATTTCGCTCTTGAAAGGAACCTACCTACCAGCCCACCAACTGTCCAAAGAGATGCAATGACTGTCTTCAGGTTCATTGCCACAGCCCGTCGTTCTAGTGGGATCAGCTAATCTACCTAGAGCACAGAGAATGCAAAGTTGTATTTGTTCATCGTGCATATTCAAAGTTGTTACATGTATGCATTTAAGTTATAGGTACACCATATTCCAAATTACTTATATTTTACTTACCATTATTTTAAAAAAAATATTTAATTTCTTGTCTCTCAAACAAATTATTTTCTACTCTTCAGCAATGCCAAAGTGTTGACTTTTAGTTTATAGGTTACGGGTAGTTTTCATTATATAACTTCACATTTTACTGCCTTCTCTTGCTTCGAATAAAAATCATGGTGGCAATAATTACACAAAGAAAAAAGGGTATAAAACTCAAGTTAAAACTTTGGACTACATTTTCTAAGATCTGTTACCACATCGACTCACTGCTCTTTTACCCTCTTATAAAGTGGAGATAACAGTATTCACTGTGTGTGAGACTACTATTTAAAGTACAAAAAGTAATGTAAAGTATTTCTACATGTTGACTATCTACTGCATCTGATTTCTGTGTCAGAACATCAGAAAATGATCTTCCTTTTTCTACAAAGCTGGCACCACACTTCTTCTCCCTTCTCCTTTCCCCTCCAACTTTCTTACTTGCTAAGCAGTGAGTAAACAGAGTAAGTAGGACACCAGGTGACAAACTTCTCATCACTTCTTCTGTCATCCAGAAGGAACTATCTTTTTATACATCATTGTGTTGCCCCTAAACATCTTCTCTGTGTATACACTGGAAAGAGTTGAGTTTCCAAGAAGAAGCAAACCTTGGCACAGATAACCATCAACAGAGAACAACTCATGTGTAATTTCATGCTTATGATCAGGCAATTTTAATTAAGACTATCATCAAGGTCAATATAATCACCTCCTGTTTCAAATGAATATCCCTGGTCTGTTCATTGGACAGGAAGGAATGTGTGGTTAGCAGTGGTATAGTAATTATTTTGAAAAGACTCAAATTAAAGAAAGGATGTGTCTTTATGTTTGGTCTTCATGCATATGTGTCACTGAAGTGTCTGGTAGAAACAATCAACCCACAGAGGAAGAATTTGTGGTTCAGGACAAATACAAATAGAAAAGTAATTATGAGGAGATTAAAAAGAAAACAAAAAGAATCAGTTTTCAAAGAACATATGTGTATGTCTTAGTTAGAGTTACTGTATGGGGTAATAAAACACCATGGCCATAAGCAACTTGGAGAGGAAAGATTTAGCTTACTTCCACTGTTCACAGTCCATTGAGGAAAGCCAAGGCAGGAGCTCAAATCATTCTAGAATCTAGAGGCAGCAGCTGGCACAGAGACCTTGGAAGAATGCTAGCTGCTCCTCATTGCTTGTTCAGCCTCCTTATAGAATCCAGGACCACCAGCTCAGGGATGGCATATCCACAGTGAGCTAATTACATCACATCAATCACTAATTAAGAAAAATGACCTATAATCTTGTGGATTGGTTGACCTTATGAAAGCTTTTTCTTAACTGATGTTCCCTTCTCTCATGATATTACCCTGTGTCAAAGTTGACATAAATCTACACAGCATTGTAAGGTAGGAAGAATCCTGTTTTCCTAATATATCAGGATTATATTGATATATAGAAGAATGAGTATCTTTCTTACCTGTTTGATACTGCCAGCCAAGCATCATAGGCAATCCCCACAAAAGATTGTGTTCATTTTCTGGAGCATATCTTGCAAAATACGTGGTTGTCTCTTTCAGTAAGATTCTATACATCCCCATTCTATCAGTGAGTACCCAAGGATTAATTATGTAGTTCCCATCCTCCAGCTTATAGTCACTTAACTGCTCAGGGCTCTGTTCCCATAAAGGAGGATATGGAGCTGAGATATTAGAAACCTCTGCTACAGCTGCAGAGAAGCAGCCAGTCAGTACCCAGACCCAGGAAGCCAGGACAGCCATATATCAGACTGTGAACCAAGAGTATGTTCAGGCTTTGATTGGAGAGGGTAAGAGGAAACCAGCATATTTGTTTATCTCATGCTTTATAAGCAAGTTGTACTATTTTCCAGGCAGAGTGCCAATGGAGAAGAAATGCGTACCTTGGAGATAAGCGTTAAAGATAATAGAGTTCTGTCATCTTTCCACCAACAATGAATTGTATCAGAACCTGAACACAAGCTGAAATTTGTCAGATAGTGAATGATGAAATATGTTAATGAAGAAATTCTTCTAGAATGTTTACAGTCTACATTGTAATTATGAAGTACATTATAGATGGCATTAGATTGCTTCCCATTCAGAAAAATTTGTTTATATAATTCATGAAGAATATTGAATAATTGAATGTGGAAATATAGATATTTATAATAATGAATAGAGATATACTCTAAAATAAATGTAATAGAGTTATGTTTCCAAGTAAATTCTAAATAAAATGCTTAAAGTATACCAAATTATTTTAATCAAAGAAATAAAGCCAATTATTAAAACTTTTAAATGCTTCTATTTAATTTTCAACATTTATAGATTTTCTCAGTATGTTATTTAATAACCTACATTTCTGGATTTTTAGCATCCCTCATCAAAATAATAATAATAATAATAATAATAATAATAATAATAATAATAATAAACATTATATGCATTATATTTTATTTCATATCATATCATATTTTACATATCATATCTACTATATATATTGCATATCTCATATATGACATGCAATATTTATTATATAAAATATTTATATTATATTATATTATATTATGTATATATAATATATAATAGGTGATATTGTTATATATTACAAACAATATAATATATAACATACAATATAATCAATATATAGTATAATATATACAATTGTATACATATAATTCATATAAAATATTTAATAATAATATATCTAATATCACATATGTAACATATATAACAATACATTATATAATACAATATGCTATATTGTATTTTATATATGATCTATATTATGTTTTTATAAATTACATCATGTACAATTTATATATAATATACATACTATATATTATATGTACAAATATTATATATTATATATTTAACAAATATATATTATTGTATGTATAAGCAAATATAATATTATATTTACATATAATGTATATTATATGGCATAAATAATATATATTATCTAGGTTAATATATACATATTATACATGTAATCTATACATTCTAAATATAAAATATTATATATTACATAATATATAATTTGTAGATATAATATATATTATATATAAATAAAATATTTATATATTTATATAAATGTTTATATAAATATTTGTATAGGTATATTATAAATATAGAGTATATTTATAATATATAAAAAATAAAATATAGTATTATATATTACATGAATTATATAATACAAGTATAATATATTAATATAATATTATAATAATAAATACATAATTATATATGCATTTATATGAGTAAGATATTATAAATATTGTCATTATTATATGTAAATATATATGAAACCCTAAAACTTAAAAAGAAATGACACCTAAAACTGCTCAGATATGTCCTTTAATAAAGTATATAGGTCTTTTTTCCTTTCCTCCATATTGTGACTTTTATCATACAGACAATGGCCAAAGTTCACTACTAACCTTTAAACACACAACACTAGGTTCAATGATTACAGAACACAAAGTTGATGTTACCTAAGGCCAGAATACTCTAGAACCATGGATGACCCCTGAATTTCTAGATCACGAATACATGTAATTTTATTATATTTTTATTTTTAACAAGTTAAGCGTAACTGAGTAACACAGTTATCTGGTGCTATACCCACTAACCTAATGTGCTTGAAGCCTGCTGTGTGATTCCCAGCACTCAAGATGGGAGAAGAGGAAGAGCAGCAATGAAATAATGCAGTTGAGCAAATGTAAATGTCAGTATCCTGCTTTATACTGACTGGACATTATCAGAAGACTAGACTAAAGATAAACAAGGACAAGAGCTCTTTTATTATTAGCTAACTTTGACTTACTATCTATCCTAGCTAGCTTTAACTGTCAACTTGACAGAGCCTAAAGTCATCTGACAGCTTGGTCTTCATGTGTGCCCTTAACAACTTGAGCTGAGACTATCCCAGAAGCTGTTGCCTGTATGTGGAATATGTTCTTCTGTCTGGGCTGCCTTGTCAGACCTCAGTGGGTGAGGAAGTGCTTAGCCTTGCAGATACTTGATGTACCAAGGTGGGGAAATACCAAGGTGAGCTCCACTGGTTCATAGGAGAAGGGGAGAGGGATGTGGGAAGGATTGTGGCTGGAGGTGACCTGGAGAGGGCAGTGAGCAGGATGTAAAGTGAATAAGTAAAAAATAAAATAATAATTGTAATAATAATAATAAAATGATGGACAAAAAAACCCCATTGTTTGCAAAATAACTGGCAGAGTAAGAGTTATGTTGCAGCAGCTGTAAGCCAAGGAGACAGAAATTTCACAGCAAGATTGCTAGATAAATATACCCTAGATCACAAACAACCTACTCATGTTCTGGCTTTTAGATATAATGTAATTACCCATGAGTGTTTACCTCTGACAGAGCCTGGGGCCCTATCTATGAAATATCAAGGGTAAAGAGTATGGATGAATAATGGTCAGCCTCATCATCATTACCACCACCACCACCACCACCACCACCATCACCATCATCATCATCCTGTTCCAGATTGATTTAGAACTTGCTGTATCAAGGCTTACCTGGACTGGAGTACAAGGTTTACAGGTTTCTCTTACCATAGTTGCCTTTCAACTTCCCTTTATATCTAGATGCTTGAGCAGGACTTAAATAAAACATTTGTATTAGCTCAAATAGCTCACTTGTAATTTTCTGGATATAAATAATGGACATACCAACCATGTTAGTACACTCCTCACATATGGCAGATGACAAAACCCCTACCTGTCCTCTCCAGAGGAAGGCTCAGGTTTTGCTACTCAAGGTTTCTGGCTTATAAAAATTTTAATATACAAGTTTTTTCTGTTTTTAAATCTGTAAGAAGTGACATGATATGACCGAGGACTGTCCAGAACATTTATGCCTTGCCTGCCACATTGATTCAAGGATATCTGAGAGGTTCCATCTTAAGCAAAAAGACACGGCACAGGGCCATCACTAGGATTTTTCTTAACTCTTCCACTTATGCATCACCTCGAGGTCTCAGCATGCTGACAACGATTTATTATTATTATTTTTATTATTATTATTATTATTGTATTATTATTTAATTTAATTTAATTTAATTTTAGGGTTTCCAAGACAGGGTTTCTCCGCGTACACATAGCTGTCCTGGAACTGACTCTGTAGACTAGGCTGGCCTTGAACTCAGAAATCTGCCTGCCCCTGCCTTTCAAGTGCTAGGATTAAAGGCATGCACCATCACTGCCTGGCTCGGACAACCTTAAAGGTTTCATCTTCTAAAACAAGGAAATCAGGCCTTCTGTTGTCATCAATTTGAACTACTACTAACTTGGAGGTAATCTGTCTGTCTGCTGTCTGTCTGTCTGTCTGTCTGTCTGTCTGTCTGTCTTTCTTTGTCTCTCTACATGTTTCTTTCAACTAGAGAATTTCCATCCCAAAATGACAATATTGGTTTGTAGTGTTGATATTTGGTAAATTTCTTTTTAAATTCTATTTCCTAAAGTTGCTTCCATTCATCCAATGCAAATTAGATTTCAGATATTATTCTGTAACTGTTTCATCTGTTTCTGTGTATTGCCTTTACTGTTTCTTTCATTTCTGCACAGTAAGTATGCATTTGCTTTGCTATTGTAAAGGGTTTATCTCTGGATGGTCCATCCTTTAGTCTCAGCTCCAAACTTTGTCTCTGTAAATCTTTCCATGGAGTTCTTAGTACCCCGTTCTAAGGAGGGACAAAGTATTCACACTTTTGTCTTCCTTCTTGAGTTTCATGTGTTTTGCAAATCGAATCTTGGGTATACTAATTTTCTGGGCTAATACCACTTATCAGTGAGTGCATATCATGTGTGCTCTTTTGTGATTGGTTACCTCACTCAGGATGATACCATCAAGATCCATTCACTTGCCTAATAATTTCATAAATTCATTGTTTTTAATAGCTAAGTAGTACTCCATTGTGTAAGTGTACCACATTTTCTGTATCCCTTCCTCTGTTGAGGGACATCTGGGTTCTTTCCAGTTTCTGGCCATTATAAATAAGGCTGCTATGAACATAGTGGAGCATGTGTTCTTATTACCAGTTGGAACATCTTCTGGGTATATGCCCAGGAGAGGTATTACTGGGTCTTCCAGTAGAACAAGTCCAATTTTCTGAGGAACTGCCAAACTGATTTCCAGAGTGGTTGTATCAGCTTGCAATCCCACCACCAATGGAGGAGTGTTCCTCTTTCTCCCATCCTCGCCAGCATCGGCAGTCACCTGAATTTTTTTTTTCAATATTTTTTATTAGATATTTTCTTAATTTACATTTCAAATGCTATCCCGAAAGTTCCCTCCCCCTCCCCCCACCTTGTTCCCCTGTCCACCCACTCCCACTTCTTGGCCCTGGTGTTCCCCTGTATTGGGGTATATAAAGATTGCAATACCAAGAGGCCTCTTCTCCCAGTGATGGCCAACTAGGCCATCTTCTGCTACATGTGGAGCTACAGACACGAGTTCTGGGGGTTCTGATTAGTTCATATTGTTGATCCTCTTCTAGGGTTGCAGACCCCTTCAGCTCCTGGGGTTCTATCTCTAGCTCCTCCATTGTGGGCCCTGTATTCCCTCTTATAGATGATTATGAGCATCCACTTCTGTACGAGACAGCTATATCAGGGTCCCTTAAGTAGGCACTAGCTGTCCTATGCCATAGTGTCTGAGTTTAGTGACTGATTATGGGATGGATCCCCGGTGGGTTAGTCTTTGTATGGTCCATCCTTTCATCTTAGCTCTAAACTTTGTCTCTGTAACTCCTTTCATGGGTATTTTGTTTCCTATTCAAAGGAGGAATGAAGTATCCACACGCTGGTCTTCCTTCTTGATTTTCTTGTGTTTTGCAAATTGTATCTTGGGTATTCTAAGTTTCTAGGCTAATATTCATTTACCAGTAAGCACATATCCATTGACTTCTTTTGTGATTGGGTTACCTCACTAAGGATTATATCCTCCAGATACATCCATTTGCCCAAGAATTTCATAAATTCATTTTTTTTAAAATAGCAGAATAGTACTCCATTGTGTAAATGTACCACATTTTCTGTATCCATTTCTCTGTTGAGGGACATCTGGGTTCTTTCCAGCTTCTGGCTATTATAAATGAGGCTGCTATGAACATAGTGGAACATGTGTCCTTATTACCAGTTGGAACATCTTCTGGGTATATGCAAATTTTTTTTTTCAAATTTATTAGATATTTTCTTCATTTACATTTCAAGTGTTATCCAGAAAGTTCCCTATATCCTCCCCCCTCCCGGCCCTGCTACCCTACCCACCCGCTCCCACCCCCTGGCCCCGGCGTTCCCCTGTATTGGGGCATATAAAGTCTGCATAACCAAGGGGCCTCTCTTCCCACCGATGGCCAACCAGGCCATCCTCTTCTATATATGCAGCTAGAGACATGAGCCCAGGGGGTACTAGTCAGTTCATGGTTATTCTTCCACCTATAGGGTTGAAGACCCCTTCAGCTCCTTGGGTACTTTCTCTAGCTCCTTCTTCCTTGGGAACCCTGTGTTCCATCTAAAAGCTGACCGTGAGCTTCCACCTCCATGTTTGCCAGGGATTGGTATATTTTCCCCCGAGACCGCTATATCCGGGCCCTTTCAGCACCATCTTGCTGGCNGTTTCTGGGCTAATATCCACATATCAGTGAGTACATGTTATGTGAGTTCTTTTGTGAATGGGTTACTTCACTCAGGATGATGGCCTCCAGATCCATCCATTTGCCTAGGAATTTCATATATTTATTGTTTTTAATAGCTGAGTAGTACTCCATTGTGTAAATATACCAAATTTTTTGTATCCATTCCAAATTTTTTATCTTAGCCATTCTAAATGGTGTGAGGTGTGAGGTGGAATCTCAGGGTTGTTTTGATTTGTATTTCCCTGATGATTAAGGATATTGAACATTTTTTCAGGTGCTTCTCAGCCATTCAGTATTCCTCAGTTGAGAATTTTTATTTAGCTCTGTGCCCCATTTTTTAATGGGGTTGTTTGATTTTCTGGAGTATAGCTTATTGAGTTCTTTGTATATAGTGGAAATTAGTCCCCTATCAGATTTAGGATTGGTAAAAATCATTTTCCAATCTGTTGGTGGCCTTTTTGTCTTATTGACAGTGTCTTTGCCTTACAGAAGCTTTGCAATTTTATGAGGTCCCATTTGTCAATTCTCAATCTTATAGCACAAGACATTGGTGTTCTGTTCAGGAATTTTCCCTGTGCCCATATATTCGAGGCATTTCCCCACTTTCTCCACTATAAGTTTCATAGTCTCTGGTTTTATATGGAGTTCCTTGATCCACTTAGACTTGAGCTTTGTACAAGGAGAAAGAATGGATCAATTTGAATTCTTCTACATGATAAAGGCCAGTAAAGCCAGCACCATTTGTTGAAAATGCTGTCTTTTTTCCACTGGATGGTTTTAGCTCCTTTGTTAAAGATCAAGTGACCATAGGTGTGTGGGTTCATTTCTGGGTCTTCGATTCTATTCCATTGATCTACCTGTCTGTCACTGTACCAGTACCATGCTGTTTTTATTACAATTGCTCTGTAGTACAACTTGAGGTCAGGCATGGTGATTCCACCAGAGGTTCTTTTATTGTTGAGAATAGTTTTTGCTATCCTAGGTATTTTATTATTCCAGATGAATTTGCAAATTGCCCTTTCTAACTCTTTGGAGAATTGTGTTGGAATTTTGATGGGGATCTCATTGAATCTGTAGATTGCTTTTGGTAGGATAGCAATTTTTACTATATTAATCCTGCCAATCCATGAGCATGGCATGGGAGATCTTTCCATCTTCTAAGATCTTCTTCAATTTCTTTCTTCACAGACTTGAAGTTCTTATCATACAGATCTTTCACTTCCTTCGTAAGAGTCACACCAAGATATTTTATATTATTTGTGACTATTGTGAAGGGTGTTGTTTCCCTAATTTCTTCCTCAGCCTGTTTATCCTCTGTGTAGAGAAAAGCCACTGATTTGTTTGAGCTAATTTTATATCCAGCTACTGCACTGAAGCTCTTTATTAGGTTTAGGAGTTCTCTGGTCGAATTTTAGTGTCACTTATATATACTGTCATATCATCTGCAAATAGTGATATGTTGACTTCTTCCTTTCCAATTTGTATTCCCTTTATCTCCTTTTGTTGTCTAATTGTTCTGGCTAGGACTTCAAGTACTATATTGAATAGGAAGGGAGAAACTGGGCAGCCTTGTCTGGTCCCTGATTTTAGTGGGATTGCTTCAAGTTTCTCTCCATTTAGTTTGATATTGGTTACTGGTTTGCTGTAGATTGCTTTTATTATGTTTAGGTATGGGCCTTGAATCCCTGAACTTTCTAAGACTTTTATCAGGTATGGGTGTTGGGTTTTATCAAATGTTTTCTCAGCATCTAAAGAGATGATCATGTGGTTTTTGTCTTTGAGTCTGTTCATATAGTGGATTATGATGATGGATTTCCTTATATTAAACCATCCCTGCATCCTTGGGATGAAGTCTACTCGATCATGATGGATGATTATTTTGATGTGTTCTTGGATTCAGTTTTTGAGGGTTTTATTGAGTATTTTTGCATCGATATTCATAAGGGAAATTGGTCTGAAGTTCTCTTTCTTTGTTGGGTCTTTATTTTCTTCTATTTCTTTAGGGGATATGGGACTGTTTAGATCATTAATCTGACCTTGATTTAACTTTGGTACCTGGTATCTGTATATAAAATTATCCATTTCATCCAGGTTTTCCAGTTTTGTTGATTATAGCCTTTCGTAGTCATATCTGATGATGTTTTTAATTGTCTCAGGTTCTGTTATGTCTCCTGTTTCATTTCTAATTTTGTTAATTCATATACTGTTCCTGTGCCCTCTAGTTAGTCTGGCTAAGAGTTTATCTATCTTGTTGATTTTCTTGAAGAACCAGCTCCTGTTTTGCTTGATTCTTTGAATAGTTCTTTTTCTTTCCACTTCCCATACTCAGCCACCAAATCAGACACTATTGCATAGCCCAGCATTATTTTGCTGAAAGGATGCTGATATAACTGTCTCTTGTGAGGCTATGCCAGTGCCTGGAAAATACAGAAGTGACTGCTCACAATCATCTACTGAATGGAACACAGGTCTCCCAGTGGAGGAGCTAGAGAAAATACCCATGGAGCTGAAGGGGTCTGCAACCCCATAGGTGGAACAACAATATGAACTTACCAGTCCCCCCAGAGCTTGTGTCTCTAGCTGCATATGTAGCAGCAGATGGCCTAGTCGGTCATCATTGGGAAGAAAGGCCCCTTGGTCTTGCAAACTTTATATGCCCTAGTACAGGAGAATACCAGGGCCAAGAAGTGGGAGTGTGTGGGTAGGGGAGCCAGGCAGGGGGAGGGTATAGGGTACTTTCGGGATAGCATTTGAAATGTAAATGAAGAAAATATCTAATAAAAAAAATTAAAAAAAAGAGTAAAGGGTGTGTGTCTCAGCTCCCTTACTAGACCTACAAAAACCAAACCAAAGGACAAAACTGACATGAGTCAATATTATTTTCCATTGTGGCAAACTGAAGCTAAGTCACCATGGAGCCATTTGCTGGTTTTTTTGTTTGTTTTGTTTTCATTTTTATTTTTTTAACCTTTAAGACATAACTTGCAAACTTACTTTAGAATTCTCATGTATTCAAAATGTGCTGTTGAAAAAATATAGAAATTGTGTGTGTGTTTTAATATGTACTGAAACTAAACACCAAAATCTGCAATAAAAATTGTAAATCAATGATTATTATGCTGGATCAAAAATTTTTAGCTTATAGGGCATGTTGATAAGGATATAGATGCAAAATGTATAACTAGTATCACTGACATGACAGGAAGAATTGGAAACTCTTTGTTTTCACAAGTGTTACTGCTCATAGTACAGGTGTTAGCTATGGAGAAACATACTCTCTGCATATTTCAGTTGTCATCAGTAAATTTTTACTTTTATCATGAGTGGCTATGTAATTTTGCATATCAAAATTATGTTTCTTTACCTAATCTTGTTATCACATAGCCTAGTAAGAGCTTTCTTCTTCTCATAGTGAAATACTGTATATTCATCAATCAGCAGTAATCTTTTGAGTTCATAATGATATGAAATGTGAACAGTTTGGGAAATCAAATAAATTAGATCCTCACTCCAAGCAAGGTGATAAATAATGAACTAAGAATTCAGACTGACCAAATCCTACAGTGTTTACTCCCATTAGCCCTATTTTCTATAGCCTATTGCTTTGATAAATAATGAACTAAGACTTCAGACTGACCAAATCCTACAGTGTTTACTCCCATTAGCCCTATCTTCTATAGCCTATTGCTTTGATCACTTCAAGTCACACTGGCCCTCTTTTAGTTTGTAATTTATCAAGCTACAGGGCAATACAGAAGCTGGCCTTGTAACCTCTTACCAGATGGATTATTTCTCCATTAGTGTACTTCTCTCACTCATACTCACCTTCTACCTTTCAACTAATATTTTCTCAGAGGAACTTTTCCTTACATTCCAAATTAGGCAACATTTCCCATCATACACTCTCACCACGCCATATATTTTCCTTCTTTTATATAATTAAATAACACAATTAAATAACAATCTATGTGATTATGGATTTAATATATTTCCCTACACATTCTTAGGACACCCATATATGTTAGATGACTCAAAAGTATAAAGGCACTGTGTGTATTGATATACTTTTTTGTTCCAATGAATGTTTTTTTTAAGACAGCATGCTCTCTAATGTGGGCTCACTGTAGAGACAGTTCATGTCTGCAGGAGTTGATAATGAATGTCATCAACTGAGTTTTATCAAAAAGGAATTTTTCACCATTAGAGTTCAACCTCTTCCTCTTTTGTCTTCTAGAGATGGTTAGAGCCCTATACAGATGCTGCTTTCTCAGAGTACCAGTAAAAATTATGTCTTCCACGGATACTTCTCCATGGGAAGACAAACATGGCTCCTTCCCTCCCTAATCTTTTTGCTCTTAAATTGGATGGTAGCTGAATTGCCTGGGAGACTGATCCACCATGTATATCTGACCAGCCAAGCTGAACAGCCTTCAAGACAAGCAGGGAGCTCCAGGGATGCAACCTTTCATTGATCACTTGAGTAATATGAGTGGCTCTTCCATGTTAGGGTTGCCTTGAAACTACCAATGCTCCTATTACCAGCTTCTGCCCATACTCCTGTTAATAACCCCCAATAGGCTCATTGCTTCACTCAGCTAGAGTGGCATAGAATGGTTTCTTTAATCTGTCATTCATGGTTTATCTAGGGTGAATACAAGTTTCTTCACCTTTCCAGGAAAAGTTTCACAAACATAAAGTGTCAGTTGAGAAAAGTGGATGACACGCCCATAGATTTACAGGGTTGAGATGATTCAGAAAACTAGAATATAAGGCAATAATAAGACTATAGTTCAATTTGTTGGTTGCTTCCTGAGGAAAGCATTGTTCTGCAGAGGTGTAGAATTTTTTTTTTCTCTAAAGTGCACAGCAGCCATGATAAGGAAGTTAAAACAAAGCTTTTACAATAATGTAACTGGTTTTAAGTTAAGGTCTTTGATTCACTAAGACTTTACTTTGTGTAGGGTGATTAAGATGGATGTTTTCATTCTTCTACATGCACACATCTATTTAGACTAGCACCATTTGCAGAAGAGGGTTTCTTTGTTTCCAGTGTGTATTTCTGGCTTCTTTTATTTAAAACAAACAAACCAACAATCAGGTGTCAATAGGTGTGTAGGTTTATTTCTGGGTCCTTGATTTGGTTCCATTGATCAATATGTCTGCTTTCATGCCAATACCTTGTGGTTTTTATTACTATTGCTCTGTAGTAAATCTTGAAATCAGGGATGGTGATACTCCTGGAAGATATATATATATATATATATATATATATATATAATCATGTAGGATTGTTTTAGCTATCCTGAATTTTTGTTTTCCCATGTGAAATTATTGTCTTTTCGGGTCTGTAAAATATTTTGTTGAAATTTTTATGAGAAGTGTGTTGAATCCGTAGATTGTTTTTGGTAAGATGTCTGTTTTTACTATGTTTATCCTACCAATCAATGAACATGGGAGATCTTTGCATTTTCTGATAACTTCTTCAATTTATTTTTTTCAGAGACTTGAAATTTTTATCATGTAAGTCTTTCATTTGCTTTGTTAGAGTTACAACAAGATGTTTTATATTATTTGTGTCTATTGTGAAATGGGTTGTTTCCCTGATTCCTCTCTCTGTTTGTCATTTGTTTATAGGCAGATTATTAATTTTTATTTTTTTATTTTTATTTTTTAGTTAATCCAGCTATTTTGCTGAAGGTGTGTATAAGCTGTAGGAGCTCCCTGGTAGAATTTCCAGGGTGAAATATATATATATATATATATATATATATATATATATATATATATATATATATATATATATATATATTCTCATGTCAACTGTAAACAGCACACATTAACTTCTTCCTTTCCAATTTGAATCTGCTTGATCTCCCTTAATTGTCTTACAGTTCTAGCTAGCTTTTCCATTACTATATTGAAGAGAGATGGAAAGAGCTGACAGCCTTGTCTTGTTCTTTTTCCATTACTATATTGAAGAGAGATGGAAAGAGCTGACAGCCTTGTCTTGTTCTTGATTTCTGTGGAATTACTTTGAGATTCTCTCCATTTAATTTGATGTTGGTTATAGCCTTGCTGTAAATTGCCTTAATTATATTATATAGGTTCCTTGTATCCTTATTCTCTCCAAGACTTTTACCCTGACAGTATGTAGGATTTTGTTAAAGAATTTTTCAGCACCTAGTAAGATATTCATACGGTGTTTTTCTTTTTTCTTTCAGTTTGTTTATATGGTGGATTACACAGACTGATCTTCGAATGTTGAACCATCCTTGCATCTCTGGCATGGAGCTTATGTGGTCAAAGAAGATGATCTTTTCAAAGTGTTCTTGGATCAGATTGCTGGTGTTTTATTAAATATTTTTCTATCTATATTCATAAGGGAAATTATTCTGTAGTTCTTTTTTGTTGAAACTTGTGTTATTTTTGTATGGGGTGCCTGGTCTTATAAAATGAGTTTGGCAATGTTCATTGTATTTTGTGGGATTATTTGAGGACTATTGGTATTAATTCTTCTTTGAAAGTCTGGTAGAATTCTGAGCTAAAACCATGTAGCCCTGGGCTGTTTTTGGTTGGGAGACTTTTAATGACTGCTTCTCTTTCTTAAGCATTATAGATCTATTTAAATTCTTTATCTGATCATGATTTAACTTTGATAAGTAATATCTATTGAGAAAACTATTCATTTCCTTTTGATTGTTCAATTATGTAGAGTATGTTTTTTAAAATTATGACCTAATTTCCAGTCTGTTGCCTCACTTTTTGTTTCTGATGTTATTCTATCAGTATGTAATCAATAAAGAAGTTATTTGTGAGATTTTTGCCTTCTTCATTTTTTACTTTTTTATAGTAAACTCTGTTATAGCACTTCAGGAAAGACATGAAAGATAATGATATGGAAAAGAAATATTCTGAAATTTATGAAAATTTATTAATTTTTCTTATTTATGATTTTATTAGTATATCAACTACCTATGAATTGAAAATCCAGATGTGCAACAGAAATTAAATTTAGTCAAATTCAGTATTTTTCAGTCATGTAAACTACAGTTTTACATACATATTTTACAAATTTATTGTTATGATGTTTATGATGTGTTGGGAATATTTGTTTCAGTATTTCTGCTTGCCCTAAGTCATATAGATAAAAAAAATGACCTGTTTACTTTCTCTACATTGTATGCCCAAGATGCATTGGAAGGCAACAATTCTTAGGATCATACAGTCCTTCTACGTATGTCAGCATCAAGAGGTGAATTTTCTTATTTTGAATACCTTTCCACATTCCCTCTATCATTTTCCTTGAATTTTTATTAATGTAATACTGGGATGGAACCTAGGGTCATACACTTGTTAGGCAAACACTCTACCTTTGTGAAACAATCTTTGTTTTGTTTTTTTGTTTTGTTTTGGTTTGTTTTGGTTTTTGGTTTTTGGGTTTTGGTTTTTTGTTTTTGTTTTTGTTTTTGTTTTTGTTTTTGTATTTTTTTTTAAGTCAAGGTCTCATTATGTCACTTAGGAGGACCTTGAGCTCACTTTGTAGTCCAAGTAAGCATCAAATCATCCTTCTGCCTCAGCCTTCAAATGGGTAGGACTTTAGGCCTGCTCTGTGAGTCCTGACCAACACATTCCCTTTAAGTGCCATAAATAGTGTGCTATTGTTGTCTGAAAAGAACTTCACAGGTATCATCAGTTCAGCGTACAGCTACATTATACATAGCATTATTCAAAGACAGGATAAGGAGCTTGAGTGATGTTAGCATACTGGACAACTGTGTCCTGAGGCGTCCCATGCTGAAGTTTTGTTCTTTCACTTCAGTTTACTACTTCATTCAGCTTTGACATAGACCTGGGGAAGTGGGTGTTAGGAAAGCCATTTTAACAACATGAGCAAGAAACAGGAAATATCAGGTCAGTTACTCAAGACAAAAATAAATTCTCTAAAACAGAGAGCAAGTAAGCCTTGATTGTGGGTTTGGGATTATCATTTTATCCTCATGAGTGTGTATTATGTTTTGTTTTGTTTTGTTTATTTGTTTTTTTTGAAAAGGTGAGGCAGCAAAAATCTAGTTTTATGATTATGAAAACTTCATTTATCTTCAAGAGCAAGCTTCATTCTTCTTTATAGAACTAAAAGGAGAGAGAAACATTTGTAACCCACACCTACAATGATAAACTCTTGTTCCCACACTTTCCTGTTGTTCTCAAGTTTTGGCAGGAAGCACTAATCTCCCAGTTGGCTGCTCTGTGCAGACACTAGTGATGTGGGTACCAAGGTCATGGAGGATGGTTAGATCAGCTCCAGTTGGTGCCATCAACTCTCAGTCATAGGTGAATTGAGGATGACTAACATATGAAATATTTCTATACTGAGGATGAGGCATTCACAGTCTGCCTGTGATACTTTCCTAAATGCAGTGATTTTCTTGTTTTCTTTAAGGGCTTCACTGTTTTCAAAAATCGGATCAAACTGATGATCTTCCTACCTCGGTCTCCTTTATGCTGGGATTGTAGAAATGTGTCTGACACTTGGCTTACTTCTTGTTTGTAAAGCCAAGAATTATGTACTAGGTTTCAGATGCACTTTCACTGATGGATTGTCTAATATATAGGAAGACAAGAAACAATGAGAGAACCTACAAGGCACACCATAGTGTATTGTTTACATAAGTGTGTTAATTAGGGTTTTATTTCTATGAAGAGACATCATGAGCACAGCAATTCTTATACAGGACAACAGTTACTTGGGGCTGACTTGCAGTTTTAGAGGTTGAATCTATTATCATTATGGTGGGAACCATGGCATCTTCCAGGCCAACATGGTGCTGAAGAAGAAACTGAGAACTCTACATCTTGATCCACAGGCAGCAGAAGGTAACTGTGTGCCATTCTGGGCTTTCTTTCTTTTATCTACTGGTATTCCCATGAAAGCTTCAAATGCTGTGTTGGTTTGAATATGATTGGCCCAGTGAGCACCACTATTAAAAGGTGTGGCCTTGCTGGAGGAAGTACGTCACTGTTGAGGTGGGCTTTAAGACCCTCCTTCTTAGCTGCCCTTGAGACAGTCTTCTCCTGTTTGCCTTTGGAACAAGATGTAGAACTTTCAGCTCCTCTTGCACCATGCCTACATGGAAGATGCCATGTTTCTGCCTTGATGATAATGGGACTGAATCTCTGAATCTGTAAGACAGCCCCAATTAAATGTTGTTCCTTTTAAGAGTTGCCTTGGTCATAGTGTCTCTTCACAGTAATGAAATCACAAACTAAGACAGAACCTTATAGAGATGACATATATTTTATTGTTCAAACCAGTTACCTTGAGAGTCAAAAGTGGAATAATTTCTAAGAAGTCATTCTCCAATCAGAATTCTCCTAGATAAGACAATTTCCAGGAAAGAAAAACAGAAAAATGTTTCTGGCTGTCAAGGTATGTGAATTCATCTCCTCAGTTTCCCAGTGTTTTCAAGAAATTAGAAAATCAGAAGTTTATGAAGAAAAATAGATGTGTCTATAGTTAGATGGATGGGGTAAAACGTATGCCCTTAAAGACGTTTACCCCTTATCTCCCACCCCAAACACAGATGTCTCTTCATGGTGGTCATAACTTATAAAGGGCTATGAGGAAAATGCTAGAACCTATGTTAATTTAGCTTTAAGACAGGTTAACCAAATATAATGATTTGAATGAGAATGGCCTCTGTCTCAGTTTTGGTTACTATTGCTGTGGTGAAACATGACCAAAGAAACTTAGGGAGGAAGGGTTTCAGCTTATATTTCCACATCACTGTTCATCATTAGTGGAAATCAGGACAGGAACTCAAACAATAGAGGAAAGTAGAGGCAGGAGTTGATGCAGACATCATGGAGGGGTGCTGCTTACTGGATTGCTTTCCATAGCTTGCTCAGTTTTCTTTTTTATAGAACCCAGAACCACTAGTGCAGGAATAGCACCACCTATGGTAGACTAGGCCCTTCCACTATCAATTGCTAATGAAGAAAATGCCCTAAAAGTTTGCCCACAGACCAATTTAATGAAGACATTTTCTAAGTTAAGGTTCCCTCCTCTCAAATGACTGTTAATGCCAAGTTGACATAAAATTACTCAGCAGAGACTCCATAGTCTCATATATTTGAATGGTCCCAGTTGATGGAATCATTTGAGGAAGATTAGGAGGTTTGTTTTTTTTTTTTTTGGAGGAGATGAGTTACTGGGTGTGAGCTTTGTGGTTTTAAAAGCTCATGTCATCCCTAGTATTTCCCTGTCTCTGCCTCATAATTGTGCATCAGATGTAGGCTCTCAGTCATTGCTCCAGCACCATGTCTGCCTGGCTGCTGCCATATTTCCTGCTCTGATGGTCACAGATCCTGACCTTTTAGAACTGTGAACCCCAAATTAAATGCTTTATTTTAAAGGTGCTTTGGCCATGGTGTTTTGTTGTGGCAATAGAAAAGTAACTAAGACACCCATGTTTTCTCAAAGAAAGGGTCCTCATTTTCTTTGATTGTTTTGTAAATGTTTTCTATGGTATATTCTGCACCTGAGATTCTCTCTTTTATCTCTTGTATTCTGTTGGTTATGCTTGTATCAATGGCTCCTGACTTCTTTCTTAGGTTTTCTACTTCCAGAGTGGTCTCCCTTTGTGATTTCTTTATTGTTTCTATCTCCATTTTTAGGTCCTGGATGGTTTTGTTCAATTCTTTCACCTGTTTTGATGTGTTCCCCTGTATTTCTCTAAGGCATGAGGAGTGACTTTAGACCCATACCTTGCTTTTCTGGTGTGATGGTGTATCCAGGACTTGCTATGGTGAGAAAGTTTGGTTCTGATGATGCCAAGTAACCTTGTTTTCTGTTGCTTCTGTTCTTATGCTTGCCTCCTTCCATCTGATTACCTCAAGTGCTTGCTGCCCTCAATATATCTGATTGGCGCCTGTTGTTCCTGTAATCCTGGTTGATTCAGGACTCCTCAGAGTCCAACATTCTCTGTGATCCTTTGATTCTGGGATCCTGTGAACCTGTGATCCTAAGATCCTGGGAGTGTTAGGGCATCTGGGGCTTGGAGAGTCCTATGGGGACCATGGGACTGTCTGCCAAGTTTGCGCCCAAGGTGGCTCAGAGCTGGAGCTGACCTATATCTTTCATTTGGAGATTATAAGATCTGACTCTTGCATGTCTGACAAATACACTAATTTTGCAACTGAGAAAAAGGTCATCATAAGATAGCTGACACGAAGGGAAGAAGTATCTCTTTAGAATACCTCTTTCTCAACAAAGTTTAATCATAAAGTCATTGTTATACCATGAACAAAAGTCTCAGCTTCAAAAAATAGTGCATATTTCTCTTAAGACAACCACACTTAAATATTTGCAGCTGGAAGATTTGAGGAAAAAATTAGATAGACTTCACATAAAAACAAAATCTTAAATGGACATTCTCTAGCTGAGGGCAGTTGCTTATTGGGTAATAAAGAAACAAATATATTGTAATCTAATTATTTAAACAAAGACAGGTAAGTAAGTAAGTAAATAAATATAATATTTATTCTAAAATATTTTAGTTGCTTATC
Organism: Mus minutoides; assembly: GCA_902729485.2. Lineage (NCBI taxonomy): Eukaryota > Metazoa > Chordata > Mammalia > Rodentia > Muridae > Mus > Mus minutoides. Next base: position 1,110,411 of record LR749793.1, read on the forward strand.
TGAAATTCAAATACCAATAAGTATCGTTAGTTACTTGTTTAGTTACTAGTACAAATTTGAAACAGGGTCTACAAGGCTGGTCTCAGACAGTCTTCCCACCTTAGCAGGCTGGGATAGAGTATATCAAACTATGCCCAGCTTGTTATTCTTTATTTACATTTCTGGTTATGCTAATGTAGGGTATTTGCTAATTATATTTAGCAGAATTATTGTCTTTAGTAATTTCTTTGTAATGACTAGAGCGAATCAATTCATTTGTGTCATATTTTTAAAAATAATAGATAACATGCAATGAAGCTATCAAATAAAGTCTGTGTCACTTAATTATATAGACATAAAATTATTTATCTTGTAAAATGAGATTTCCTAGTTTTGAGGAGAGATAATTAAACTGACATTCTAATTAGAACACTAGAAAGTAGCTTTATTTACAAAGGAAGGAAGGGCAAATTGTATGTTGTTTCTATATTTTAATATTTATTTTTCATATTTTTGTTCCCATAAATATTTTGAATGACAAGAACAAAACATACTTTATGGCACAGAAGTTTACAAATTGCTCTTTCTGTATTCTATGCTACCCATCATTTCTCCTCGTCAGCAGAGTGTATTTGCTGGTTAATGTTCTAAAATTCTTCTCAAAGTTCTTCTTCTTTTCTTGGGTATTACAGTCAACAATATAGCAAGGAAAGACTGCTGCATTAGCAGTTCACTTCTTCCTCATTTTGGTAACTTAGTGCCTTAGTGCCTTAACAGAAACACTCCCATCTGAGCTCACAAATGTCTTTTTTGCCACAGCCTATCTTTTCAGTGCCCTGGAGAATTTTTAAAGATATATACCCTTGCTCTGTTGTTGGAAATGAAGTGACCATTGCTTTCTCTCCTCTGTCTTTCCAAAATTGATTTACAGATAGAGTGACCACACCAGTGGAGTTCCTTTCCCTTTCCCCTGACACAGCTTAGTCTGGCCTTAGGAGATGGTACTGATTGTGTGTGTGTGTGTGTATGTGTATGTGTGAGTGTGTGTGTGTGTGTGTGTGTGTGTGTGTGTGCTGTGCAGTGTATGCAGTGTGTACTAGCAAGTTCTACTAAATATTATTAAAACTTCATAATGAGCCTTCATTAAATCCTTGAAAAATAGGAAGAGGAAATACTGTTCTCATTTATTCTGTTCAACAAATGTTACCTTCCTCCAAGCAAAGACATCAGAAAAAAATAATTCCATGTCCACTCTGTGAATATATATCGAAAATTGTCAACAAAATATTAGAAAATTAATGTGAGCAACATAAAAATTGTTTTATACCCTACCTATGTGTGAAATATTATGGGAAGGTTGTTTTATTATCTGAATAGATATAGAAATGCATCTGGCAAAATCCAACTCTATTTCATGGTAAAATCACTCAAGTATGAGCAAATGAAATACTCTTTTGTAACTAAATATAGGAATCTTGTAGCTAATATCACCTTTGATGATAATAAATGGATTCTTCACCTTACTAAGAAATAAGGCCAAATGGGACTGGCAGTGAACTGCTTTTGCATGGACTGCTCCTGCTAAGATCTGAGTCCAGTTTCTAGTACCCACACAGGGGAGAGTACAACCTCTTTTAGCTTCAGATCCAGGCAATCCCAAACCCTCTTCTGGGCAAAAGCAAAGCAGACATACCTACCCCCATCCACAAAACTGACAATAAATAAATTTAAAATGGAAAAGGATATTCATTTTTTAACTATTCCTGTTTAGTATTTTACTGAATGTTCTTTCCAGGTCAACTAATTTGGAAAAAAGCCATAAGAATAGCTTCAACAAATTTGAAGTAATTGAAACCATATTGTATGAATGTTCTCTCTGACGATATTAGAATCAAGTTAGAAATCAGTAACTGAAAGGTAACAAGAAAGCCTATAAGAAATTTGAACTCAGGTTAGGGCCCCTTGTGTGCTCTCCACACCCCAGGACCTTGGGATCACCTAGGGGTTACAGGTGAGTGGAGCGCAGTGTCTGCTTTGGGAATCGCGGACCAGCAGGTGGAACAGAGGAACTCCCCCCAACTGGAGGCTGGGGTCTCTTCCAGCCAGGGCCACCCCAGCCATCTTCCTTCTAAGTCCAGTAGAGGTGGCTGGGGCCACTTGTGTGCTCTCCACACCCCAGGACCTTGGGATCACCTCGGGATTATGGAAGAGAGGCAGCCTTCTGGGAGAGTTCTGACACTAGAACTCAGGAAGTGGATCAGAGCTCTAGTCTGCTAGACACCTGACTTGCAAGAGAAGAGGTTGCCTGCAGAGAGTGCTCTGATCACTGGATCTCTGGGGAAGTTGGTCTACCAGGAGTGCTGTCAGAGGATAACAGAATCTCAGGAGGATCAAGCTCAAACCAGTGACAGCTTGAACATTAACATCAGAAATCTCCAGACGGTGAGAGGCAAACATAAGAATCTTACTAACAGAAACCAAGAACAGTGGGCATCATCAGTATGCCCACTGCAATGAGTCCTAGATACCCCAACATGCCCGAAAAGCAAGACACAGGTTTTAAATCATATCTCATCATGATGGTAGAAGATTTTAAGAAGGCAATTAATAACACATTTAAAGAAATACAGGAGAACAATGCTAAACAGGCAGAAACCCTTAAAGAAGGAAAACAAAAAAATCTTCAAGGAACTGCAGGAGAATACTGCTAAAGAGGTAAAAGCCCTTAAAGAGGAAATACAAAAATCCCTCAAGGAATCACAAGAAAACACTGCTAAACAAGTAGAAGCCCTAAAATAGCTACAGGCAAACACTGCTAAGCAGGTAGAAGAAACACAAAACTCCCTAAAGAAATACAGGAAAACACAACCTAACAGGTTATGGAATTGAAGAAAACCATTCAAGATCTAAAAATGGAAGTAGAAACAATGAAGAAAACCCAAATAGAGACAACTCTGGATATAGAAACCATAGGGAAGAAATCAGGAACCATAGATGTGAGCATCAACAACAGAATACAAGAGATGGAAGAGAGAATCTCAGGTGCAGAGATTCCATAGAGATCATGGACACAACAATCAAAGAAAATGCAAAATGCAAAAAGATTCTAACTCAAAACATTCAAGAAATCCAGGACAAAATGAGAAGACCAAACCTACGGATAATAGGAGTGAATAAGAATGAAGATTCTCAACTTAAAGGGCCAGCAAATATCTTAAACAAAATCATAGAAGAAAACTTCCCATACCTAAAGAAAGAAATGCCCATGAACATACAGGAAGCCTACAGAACTCCAAACAGACTGGACCAGAAAAGAAATTCCTCCCAACACATAATAATCAGAACAACAAATGCATTAAATAAAGACAGAATATTGAAAGCAGTAAGGGAAAAAGGTCAAGTAACATATAAAGGCAGGCCTATTAGAATCACTCCAGATTTCTCATCAGAGACTATGAAAGCCAGAAGATCCTGGACAGATGTTATACAGACACTAAGAGAACACAAATGCCAGCCCAGGCTACTATATCCAGCAAAACTCTCAATTTCTATAGATGGAGAAACCAAAGTATTCCATGACAAAACCAAATTCACACAATATCTTTCCATGAATCCAGCCCTTCAAAGGATAATAACAGGAAAACACCAACTCAAAGATGGAAACTACACCCTAGGAAAAAAAAAAGTAATCCTTTAACAAAATAAAAGAAGAGAGCTACAAGAACAGAATCCCATCTTTAACATCAAAAATGACAGGAAGTAACACTAACTTTGATTTCTCTTAACATCAATGGACTCAATTCCCCAATAAAAAGGCATAGACTAACAGACTGGCTACACAAACAAGACCCAACATTTTGCTACTTACAGAAAACCCATCTCAGAGATAAAGACAGACACTACCTCAGAGTAAAAGGCTGGAAAAAAATTTTCTAAGCAAATGGCTCAAAAAAACAAGCAGGAGTAGCCATTGTAATATCGAATAAAATTGACTTCCAACCCACAGTTATCAAAAAAGCCAAGGAGGGGCACTTCATACTCATCAAAGGTAAAATCCACCAAAATGAACTCTCAATTCTAAATATCTATGCTCCAAATGTAAGGGCAGCCACATTCATTAAAGAAACTTTAGTAAAGCTCAAAGCACACATTGCACCTCACACAATAATAGTGGGAGACTTCAACACCCCACTCTCACCAATGGACAGATCCTGGAAACAGAAAATAAACAGTGACACATGGACACTAACAGAAGTTATGAAACAAATGGATTTAACAGATATCTACAGAACATTTTATCCTAAAACAAAAGGATATACCTTCTTCTCAGCACCTCATGGTACCTCCTCCAAAATTGACCATATAATTGGTGACAAAACAGGCCTTAACAGATACAAAAATATTGAAATTATCCCATGCATCCTAACAGATCACCACAGACTAAGGCTGACCTTCAATAACAGCAGAAATAATAGAAAGCCTACATTCATTTGGAAACTGAATAACAATCTACTCAATGATACCTTGATCAAGGAAGAAATTAAAGACTTTTTAGAGTTTAATGAAAATGAAGCCTCAACGTACCCAAACTTATGGGACACAATGAAAGCAGTCCTAAGAGGAAAACTCATAGTCCTGAGTGCCTCCAAAAAGAAACTAGAGAGAGCATATACTAGCAGTCTGACAGCACACCTAGAAACTCTAGAATGAAAGGAAGCATATTCACCCAAGGGGAGTAGACTGCAGGAAATAATCAAACTCAGAGCTGAAATCAACCAAATAGAAACAAAAAGAATTATTCAAAGAATCAACCAAACCAGGAGCTTGTTCTTTGAGAAAATCAACAAGAAGAATAAACCCTTAGCCAGACTAACTAGAGGGCAGAGGGACAGTATCCGAATTAACAAAATCAGAAATGAAAAAGGAGACATAACAACTGATCCTGAGGAAACCCAAAACATCATCAGATCCTACTACAAAAGCTTATACTCATCAAAACTGGAAACCCTGGATGAAATGGACAACTTCCTAGACAGATACCAGGTACCAAAGTTAAATCAGGATCAGATTAACAATCTTAACAGTCCCATTTCCCCCTAAAGAAATAGAAGCAGTCATTAATAGTCTCCCAACCAAAAAAAGCCCAGGTTCAGATGGGTTTAGTACAGAGTTCTATCAAACCTTCAAAAAAGACCTAATTCCAACTCTCCTCAAGCTATTCCACAAAAGACAAACAGAAGGTACCCTACCCATTTCGTTTTATGAAGCTACAATTACTCTGATACCGAAACCACACAAAGACCCAACAAAGAAAGAGAACTTCAGACCAATATCCCTTATGAATATTGATGCAAAAATAATCAATAAAATCCTCACAAACCGAATCCAAGAACACATCAAAACGATCACCCATCATGACCAAGTAGGCTTCATCCCAGGAATGCAGGGATGGTTTAATATACAGAAATCCATCAAAGTAATTCACTATATAAACAAACACAAAGACAAAAGTCACATTGTCATATCCTTAGATGCTAAGACAGCATTTGACAAAATCCAACACCCCTTCATGATAAAAGTCTTGGAAAGATCAGGAATTCAAGCCCCATACCTAAATATAATAAAAGTAATATACAGCAAACCAGTAGCCAACATCAAAGTAAATGGAGAGAAGCTGGAAGCAATCCCACTAAATCAGGGACTGGACAAGGCTGCCCACTTTCTCCCTACCTATTCAATATAGTACTTGAAGTCCTAGCCAGAGAAATTCAACAATGAAAGGAGATCAAGGGGATACAAATTGGAAAGGAAGAAGTCAAAATATCACTATATTCAGATTATATGAGAGTAAATATAAGTGACTCTAAAGTTTCCACCAGAGAACTCCTAAATGTGATAAACAGCTTCATCCCAGTAGCTGGATATAAAATTAACTCAAACAAATGAGTGGTCTTTCTTTACATAAAAGATAAGCAGGATGAGAAAGAAATTAGGGAAACAACACCCTTCACAATAGTCACAAATAATATAAAATACCTTGGTGTGACTTTAACTGAGGAAGTGAAAGATCTGTATGAGAAGAACTTCAAGTCTCTGAAAGAAATTGAAGAAGATCTCAGAAGATGGAAAGATCTCCCATGCTCATGGATTGGCAGGATTAATATAGTCAAAATGGCTATCCTGCTGAAATAAATCTACAGATTCAATGCAATCTCCATTAAAATTCCAACTCAATTCTTCACTGAGATAGAAAGGGCTATTTGCAAATTCATCTGGAATAATAAAAAACCTAGGATAGCAAAAACTATTCTCAACAATAAACAAACCTCTGGTGGAATCATCATGTCTGCCCTCAAGCTGTACTACAGAGCTATTGTGATAAAAACTGCATAGTACTGTTATAACAACAGACAGGTATACCAATGGAATAGAATTGAAGACCCAGAAATAAACCCACACACCTTTGGTCACCTTATCTTTGACAAAGGAGCTAAAACCATGCAGTGGAATAAAGACAGCATTTTTGACAAATGGTGCTGGCACAACTGGTAGTCAACATGTAGAAGAATGTGAATTGATCCATTCCTATCTTCTTTTACAAAGCTCAAGTCTAAGTGGATCAAAGACCTCCACATTAAACCAGAGACACTGAAATTCATAGGGGAGAAAGTGGGGAAATCCCTTGAAGATATGGGCACAGGGGTAAAATTCCTAAACAGAACACCAATGGCCTGTGCTGTATGATCACAAATCGACAATTGGGACCTTATAAAATTGCAAAGCTTCTTTAGAGCAAAAGATTTTGTCAATAAAACAAAAAGGCCACCAACGATTTGGAAAGAATTCTTACCAATCCTAAATCTGATAGGAGGCTAATATCCAATATTTACAAAGAGCTCAAGAAGCTGAACTCCAGAAATTCAAATAACCCCATTAAAAAATGGGGTACAGAGTTAAACAAAGAATTCTCAACTGAAGAATGCCAAAGTGCTGGGAAACACCTTAAAAATGTTCAAAATCGTTAATCATCAGAGAAATGCAAATCAAAACACCCCTGAGATTCCACCTCACACCAGTCAGAATGGCTAAGATCAAAAATTTAAGTGACAGCAGATGCTGGCAAGGATGTGGAGAAAGAGGAACACTCCTTCATTGCTGGTGGGATTGCAAGCTGGTACAACCACTCTGGAAATCAGTTTGGTAGTTTCTCAGAAAACTGGACATAGTACTACGGAAAGATCCAACAATACCTCTACTGGGCATATACCCAGAAGATGTTCCAACTGCTAACAAGGACACATACTCCACTATGTTCATGGCAGCCTTATTTATAATATCCAGAAGCTGGAAAGAACCCAGATGTCCCTCAACAGAGGAATGGATACAGAAATTGTGGTACATTTACACAATGGAGTACTACTCAGCTATTAAAAACAATGAATTTATGAATTTCTTGAGCAAATGGATGTTTCTGGAGGATATCATCCTGAGTGAGGTAACCCAATCACAAAAGAAGTCACTTAATATGCACTCACTGATAAGCGGATATTAGCCTAGAAACCTAGAATACCCAAGATACAATGTCCAAAACACAAGAAAATCAAGAAAGATCAACGCATGGATACTTCATTCCTCCCTAGAATAGGGAATAAAATATACATGAAAGGAGGTGCAGAGACAAAGTTTGGAGCTAAAATGAAAGGATGGACCATCCAGAGAGTGCCCCACCCGGGCAGTCCATCACATAATCAGCCACCAAATGTAGACACTACTGAATACGCCAGGAGGATATTGCTGAAAGGACCCTGATATAGCTGTCTCCTGTGAGGCTTTGTTTTTCCCTGACAAATGCAGAAGTGTATGCTCACAATCATCTATAGGGCAGAACACAGAGTCCCCAATGTAGGAGCTAGAGAGAGTACCCAAGAGCTGTAGGGATCTGCAACCCTATAGATGGAACAACAATATGAACTAATCAGAACCCCCAGAGCTCATGTCTCTAGCTGCATATGTATTAGAAGATGGCCTACTTGGCCATTATTGGGGAAGAAAGGCCCTTGATCTAGCAATGTTTACATGCCCCAGTACAGTGGAATGCCAGGGCCAAGTAGTGGGTGTGGATGGGTAGGGGAGCAGGGTGGGGGGAGGGTGTAGGTGACTTATGGGATAGCACTTGCAATGTAAAGAAAGAAAATATCTAATAAAAAAAAAAGAAATTTGAACTCAAATAATATTCCAAGTAATCTATGTGTTGAGGGGGTAGCCTTTCTATTGCTGATGCTACATCGTTTGGGTATAAGATACAGAGAAATCAAACTGGAACTAGAATCTTCTTTCCTGCTGTCTAGTGTTTAATATGCAGTCTGCTACAGAACAAAGACCATCAAGATTTTACCCAGCTGTGGACCATGAACCTATAAGACCTCCTTATAAGGGAGTATATGCCCACTGGCCACAACACTAATGTGAATGTCCTAGTGGCAACCCACAGTGTTCTGGTGGGAATTTGGAATAAGAATGATAACATTAGAAAAGAGAGATATCAGGGATACAACTCAAGGGTAGAACACTTGCCCAGCATGTGTGAGGCTATAGGTACAATCTCCAGCACAACCAAAAGACATAAATAGGGCTAGAGCAAGAGGAAGAAGGGGGAAGAGAGGGAGGAATTGGAAAGTAAGAGGAGCAGGCAACTATCAATAATAATAATAAATAATAATATAATAATAATAATACAGGCAAACTTGTATAGATTCTTCAGTCACTTTAATGATCACATGAAAAAAACTACATGTAAAACAAAACAACTTAGATGAAATGGATTAAATCCTCTCAAAACCATATCTATGTACAAGATAATTCACCTTATAAGGAGCCTGCACTGAGCTTTTCTGCCGTGGCTTGTCTACCATGATGGACTAAAATTAGAACTGGGAGCCATCTTTTCTATTAAGTTGCTTCTTTCCTGGGTTCTGTCTCTGCAGTGAGAATAGTAACTAATTGTACATCTCAGTAATAGGAGATGTAGTAATAGGTGAGTGCAGAACCCACCGAGTGAGTCATGCTTGGTTTTGTTTGGTTTATTTTCCAAACTTCTATAAGCCTATTATCAATCCATGTAGACATATTTTAAGATGTGTTGGCATGTCCCAACTTAATGAACTTTTTGTTCTGAGGGCAAGTATTTTTATTACATTCATGTGCTTCCAGAATGCATAACATTTTTATTTGTGGTTGCTGTGAAATTTTGATACATCTGTGATTGATGAACAAAACAATATTAACATTTAAGTGCCAAATAGTTTGTGCTGTGTATGATACTAGGGTGTCTTAGTTGCTTTTCCTGCTGATGTGATAAAACCCTTGAACAGAAGCAAGCTCAAGGCACGAATGGTTTATTTTGGCTCAGTTTGAAGTTAACAGTTCATCATAGCAGGAAAGTCCAAGGATTGGACATTCCTGTTTGGGATGCAGGCTCCTGTTTATTCTGTACTTTGTTGTTATTGAGTGTGAAACTTTCCTGATTCTTTTGAAGACAGAGAAAGACCAGGATTCAGTTCATACTGGATAGATACCGATTGCTCACTACTGGACTGTCTCATACTCTCCATCCAGAAATCCATATGAAACCAGAGAGTAATCATGGAAACCAGTTTTCTAATGTGAGTGTTGGTTGCAACATGATGAATTTGTTAAACACATATGACTAGGCAATGAGCATTACAAGCCAGGTCACTACGAGGCAAAATCAAAATCTCTTCTTTTCTCTTCCCCTCTGCCTTTTCTTTATGGGAAGAAAGGATTGAGGGGGCTTCTTCAGGAGCCTTTCCTGTTTCTAAACACCATCTTGAGAAGCACTTATGCCAGTGGTTATTTTATTTAATTCCCTTCTTGTAATTAGAAATTGCAAAGTCTGTCCTTAAATTTGCTATAAGAAGGAAACAAATCATAGACCAAGAAAGTGTTTGGTAAGCTTTAAGTCATGCATGGGACAATTTATCCACGGGAGCAGATTGTGGATGGCCAGGGTGAGGCTTGGCTTCTTCCTATTCCTGGGCTGTGGGTAGCATCAGAGATTTCACACCTCAGAAAGATGTTGTCAGGTATCATGATGTTTGATACTGGTTGTCAGCATGATTACATCTGAGGTCAACCAAAAAGCATGACTCTGGCCAGGCAGTGGTGGCGCACGCCTTTAATCCCAGTACTTGGGAGGCAGAGGCAGGTGGATTTCTGAGTTTGAGGCCAGCCTGGTCTACAGAGTGAGTCCCAGGACAGTCAGGGCTACACAGAGAAACCCTGTCTCAACCCCCCCAAACAACAACAACAAAACAAAAAACAAACAAAAACAAACAAAAAACAACCCCCCCAAAACAAAACAAAAACAAAACCCCATAATACTGGGAAAGTCTGTGAGGTGCTTCCTAAAAGGGAGAAACTTGCTCTATTACAGGACAGGAGAGACACTCACTTCCTCCAAGTGAGCGGCAACTTCTAATTGTACCTCAGTTCTGAAGAAGCCCAAGAGAAAATACTGCCTTTTGTGCTTCCACTGTGATCGTGCTTCCTGATGCCATCTCATCTCTCTTGTTTTCCTTGTTTTACATCCTCAGGCAGTGTCTTCAGTCTTCCAGTGTCAACCAGTGGCTTTCAAGGATCCTCCTTCTGTACCAGATTTTTACTGCAGAAGGGTCCAGCCTCATGGACTGAGCAGTGACCAGGTTCTTAGCCTCTCCAGCATGCAGCCAGCCATTGTAGAACTACCCAGAATGCATCATGTCAGATAACCTAACAAATACCCTCTTATATGTATCCATCCCGTTTGCTCTCATCCTCTAAGATAGTGATGCTTCCAAGGCTCTTCCAAGAAGATGCTTCCAAGAAGGCTCTTCGCCAACTTGACAGCTTCCTCCAGTGTAGTCTATTATTCATAAGATTACCCAAAATGGTCTCCATTTTAAGGCTTTGATTTATTTTGCTAATATCAATTTTACTGATATAAAAATTAATTTCTATAGCAAGTAAACTCATTGGGGAGTAGGCACCTCTCTGAAATTCTCCAAAGAATGACTTTGCAATTTATTTAGTTTGCCTCATGATGCCCCTCCCTTATTTTAAAAAAGCACCATTTCTCAATGAAGTGAATAGTTATAAATCCTACTTCAGAAAGACATATAAAATTTAAAATAAAATACTATACCAAACATTTGTTATCTACCTAACACTAACTTAATTTCATCATGTATGTTCTAATTTCATAGACTTAGTACCCGCTAGATGAAAACAGTGGATGTGTACACAAAGCTATATGGGGATGTATGTGGCTTTCAGCTGGTTTGTTGTAAAGTCTGTGGTTACTCTAGGGGCAGCTGATTTAAACAATAGAGGCATTTAAGTTTGGACTCACAGCCCAACTGGCATTTCAGTATCAGAAGGGAGAAAACAGAAAAATTATTGTCTACAACAGTAAGTGTTTCCAAACTTATTTTATTTAATAGCTTCCAATGGCTGAAGACTTCAATATCAAATAATTATTTTTCATCTAAAAAATGAAAGTTTAAAGTTTTTTTTAATGGAACTTAATACTCTTGGAAACTCGATGCTTTGTTTTAAGACTTTGTGGTGACTTTGTTAAGTCATTTACATAGAAGTAAATCATATTTTGGGGGAAAGATTAGCATAATAACTCTTTCTCTTCATTCCCTATAAGAACAAGTGAAAGACATGGGTCATGTTTGAAGTGCTGATTAATACAAAGTATCACTTATATTTTTATATTTGCATTGTGGATATAAGGCAAATATTGATAATATACATAAAAGTGCAAACACAGAGCCAAAAGGAGAATGGAGGGAGGAAGGGGGAGGAAGAAAAGGGGAGATAGGGAGAGAGAGAGAGAAAGAGAGAGAGAGAAAGAGAGAGAGGGAGAGAGAGAGATTTTCGAGTACTCTGGTTCTGACTGAGATCAGGTAAAAGTTTCAAAAATCCCCTGTGAAAAAAAAAAGAGACCTTTATTTATTTTGTTTTCAAAATCTGCTAGGGAAAATGTCTCCTAAACAGATATTCCTAATGAAATGTTTCTGTAAATGATTAAAAGACCTCAAATTCAAGGATGATGGCATAATGAAGGTTACAGTGAAGAAAATGTCTACCCAGCATAGAAAAAGAATCAGTTAAAAATCACAACAATTCAAAAATTATTTTCAGTGACAACTTCCACTTCCCTGGTAAGCTTTCCTATAAAATTTATAAACTACTTTAAAAGAGAATATAGACTAATCAATTTGTTTTAGTTTCTTCAGTTTTCTAGTCAAGGAGGCAGACTAAAAGCTAGTTTTTCCCAGTTCTAGTATTCTATGATTCACATTAATATATGGTATGAAAGTGGCCCCATTGAGCTATTCAGATGATAACAGGAAAGGCAGCTTAAGCGGCTGAACCTCAGCAAGGCAACTGTTTGTTGATAACAAAGGAAAGTATTAACTTATCAAAGACACTACCCAAGTCCTAACCCGCTCAGGTTCTACTCAGTGTCCCTGCTTCCAAGAAAGTGTGGTCATCAAATATATTACATTGTTTTGCTTTATTAAAGATCTAAGAATCTTAAGTCTCCTCTGCTGGAAATCTTTCTTTATTATTTTTGGGATGAGATCAGGACTTCCCATTTTTAAAGGAGACCTCAACATTCAGATTTGAACTTAAAGAAAGGTGCTACAGATCATTCCCAGACTGCTTGGAATTCAGGGGCACAGAGGAACAGATGTGACCACAGCAATAGCTATAGGTTATTATTTCATGCCCTAAGGAACCACTTCTCCAGTATTTTCTATTCTAGTGGAAAAGTATACTCTAACTAGCAACTGGTATCTAGGTTACTCTCCTGTGGTTAAAAAAAAAAATCCCTCAAGTATGAAAGATTGAGAAAAGTGGATATACAACCTTCGTGATTTGTGCCAAACTCACATTCTAGACACCTAATACTACTTAAGCCCTAGAAGCCTTCTTACTGTAAACCGTGAATCTTTCCACCACCATGCTACAGTCTTGAGCCTTTTAAGGCAATCTGTGATTTTAAAATTATTTTCTTTACTCCAGGGAATGGTAAAATAAGGTGGAATCCTTTTAGTGGCTAGCATATTAAAAGCAGAAAGCCCGCTGATTTTGTTTGGCGAAGAGAATTTCTCAACATTTTTGGGTGAAGTAGAATTAATATTTAACGAACCATTTAAAGTAATTGCTTTTATATGGGGGTAATGTACAGCAAAGTTGTTTCTAAGATCATCCATGTAGAATTCTTTTTTTTTTTCTAGGCCACTTCTCAGTACAGATTTCATGCATCAGTTATAAGCAGATTATACCCTTGATGTACATCTCTGTTTCTTATGTTATTATCAATGCCCAATTTAGTTTAAGGACTTTTTACACAGTATCAGAAATACAATATAATTGAGCTGTCAACAAAAAATTGTTTCTGTTCATTCTCGTTTTACATAAAAAAAGTGAATTAACCTTTTTTCTATTAACTTTGGGGACATGATTAGAATAAAGGAAGAAAACAAACAAACAAACAAACAAACAAACAAACAAACCAAGCAACTTACCTCTACAGAGGAATTTGAGATTAAGCAGACAACTGAAAACTCGGGACAATTTTAACAAAAAAGAAAAATTCAGCATGATTTGATACCTTTCTTTATCTCGTTTAAAGAAGGTTTGTTACTAAGAATGACAAAATAAATTCATTACATTGTCCAGTCATTATTAAGACAGTCTAATGATCCCGGCTCTGAGAAACAAGTATACAGTTAAAGCCACGTGAGACTACCAGATGATATATAAAAGTGTGTGTGAGCTTCTTATGCTTGCCCTAGAAGGCTGCTATATTAAACCTGTGACATTTTCATTTTACAAAAAAAATCAACAGTGTCAGCTATTTTCACATGGGTTAAAATGATATTTAAGATTGATTTCAGAAAAATTGTTAATGTTAGGTTTGTGTATAATTCTTATTTTTCAATATAGTTGGTGGCCAAAGGAGTCATTAAATGATACATGAACATCAAATGCCTTAGGTGAATACCTATTAAAAGGTATGCAAAATATAAATAGGATTGTATATTTTCAAAACTTTAAAATAAGCACAAAGAATATATAGGTCTACATGTTATAATTTCAAAGTCAACACTAGCACATAAATTATTACCTAAATACATACCAGAATACTTCCTATGACAACACATGCACCCACAAACACATTGCCATGCACAGAACCTTGTTTTCTGCAATTTGCAAGGAAAGTTAGAATATACAATATAGTACACTGTGTCAACTTAAATCATATTGGAAAGTCAATGAGGATGCCGATAAAAAAAATCTAATGCAAGAAATTAAAGTACAAGGATATAATTATTCCATAGATGAAAAACACTGAAGACTGATGATGGGAAGTTGGGATTTAGATCACTTGTTCCAGTGGTCGTGGAAGATACAGAAGAGTACAGGACTGTTTGTAAACATTCTCAATATTCAGTTTGGCAAAAGGTATGAGAACTTTTGTATTCCAGCAATCCAGGCTAGAGATATAGAGCATCTAGGCTTCCGTTTGCAGAGAGACTTTATATCTGTGGGCAGTCCTCCGCAAGGCTAGGGGTGCAGATGGCAATCTGGATGCCCATCTGGATGGGAGCCGACGATTTGCTGGTCTAGCAGGTCGGGAAAATCCTTTTCCATTGGAGGCTTTCACTGCTATGGACTCCTACAACATAAATAAATGTTGTAATCTCAATACATACCACCTTAATCCAGGAAATATACTTTACTTCATCATCATCACTGTAACAATAATAAAAGTGTTCATGAGATTTTATACTTATGGTTCGAACAGACTTTCAAGATTTTTTTTAGATTTATTTATTTATTTTTCTATATATGCATGGTTTGCCTGTATGTATGTGTACCATGTATGTGAGTGTTCTACATGGAAGTTAGATTTCTAGTTCCAGTGGATTTCTGGAACTAGAGTTACAGACACATGTGAGATACATGTGGTTGCTGGCAATTGAACTCAGGTCTTCTGGAAGAACAACGAGTGCTCTTATCTCTTCAGCCATCTCTTCAGTTCCTCCAACTGCTCTTCCTAATAAAGCTACTATTCTTACATCTGAGACAGGCAGCAAGGACCGACTCAGATGCTATTATCTCACTGACAGACAAACAATAACCTCAATTTTTTATTGCCCATTTGGAGACTTAAGTTTAATTCACTGTTTTTGTTTTTGTTTTTTGAAACAAAGCAATAAAATCGGTTCCTAAGGGTCAACAGCAAAAGAATGCCTCATGAATCTCTAATCAGTGAAAAGAAAGAAACACTCGGCATTTATTCTTAGCTCAGGAGAAATTTGTTGGTTTGTGTTTGTCTCCAGTCACAACTCCTACAGATTTATAGTTTCAACTAAAACGAAGAGAAGTGCAGAAGCCAGGGAATTATTTGAAATGCTTGCTAATGATAATAGCACACCATACATCTTATAAGTCATGTTAAGTTACATATATTAAAGAATATTTTGTATGAGTCTTCATAGTAGATAACAACTTGCTTAACCTTTCCCTCTACAATTAATGAAGACTAGCTTTGCGCAGTGGCAGTATCGTAGCCAATGAGGTTTATCCGAGGCGCGATTATTGCTAATTGAAAATAATGAATGAAGACTATAACTTTTAAGTGGATAAAAACAGAAGGATAAAGGCTTATATAAGTACCTGTTTCTATTATTTTCCATGTAAATACTGTCTATGACTAGCTGTATTTTGTAGATAGTCTTAGTGGCACAAACATTCGCGTTCTACTAGACATTGCTTCAAATTATTGTTTTACACACACATTCATATGGCTAACCCTATGAGGCCATGGGTCATAAGGTAGGAAAGTATGAACCAGGCATAACTGATAAAGTGAAAATTATTATGTATGTACTGAAATAATAAACCTTTAGAGTAAAACTCTGTAAATCAACAAATTTGCTTTTTGTATTCTGCTTTTTTTGTATTCTGTTTTTTTTTTTTTTTTTTTTTTTTTTTTTTTTTTTTTTTTTTTTTTTTTTTTTTTTTTTTTTTTTTTTTTTTTTTTTTTTTTNAAGATTTTATTTATTATATGTAAGTACACTGTAGCTGTCTTCAGGCATTCCGGAAGAGGGCGCCAGATCTCATTAAGGATGGTTGTGAGCCACCATGTGGTTGCTGGGATTTGAACTTATCACCTTCGGAAGAGCAGTCGGGTGCTCTTACCTGCTGAGCCATCTCACCAGCCCCCATGTATTCTGTTTTTTTAAAGGAAAAAATAAACTTCCCCAGGCTCTTGAAAGCATCTTATATTAATCCTCTATCTATCTATCTATCTATCTATCTATCTATCTATCTATCTATCTATCTATCATTGTTGAGGCTTGGTCTCACTGCATAGTCCCACAAAACCTGGAACCGTTTGGGAAACCAGTCTCACAGAGATCCAATTGCTTCTGCCTACTGAATGTTGAAATTAAAGGCACAGGTCACCACAGGTGTCCCTAATATTATTTACCTTAAAGAAATAATATACTAGTTCAAGTTCTAAAAACCATACCCTTAACTTATATTAAGTTGTTTCCTCACGGAGGGCCAAGAGGTTAGGAAGGTGCCAAAATATCTCGGCATCCTTCTTACATGATCAAGCAACTGAACTGATTTCAGAGCTATTGCTAAAGATGGATGTAGTCCTTTCTTTCTCAACTCTGAAATCTTATTTGAATCTACTCCTTGATCCACTTGCTGATTTCCCAAATACAGCAAATGTTCCATTTGACACATTCTAAACATTGACTCAATATGATGCAACCACTTACATCAGAACCACATTTGGTCCAGTTATTCCTGAAGCATTTTGAGTTTTGCAGTGTAGACCTTGTGTCTGTCTCATAGTTTTTCAGCAGCTTTTCCACAACACCATAATTTGATCTGGGATCAGCTGATCTTGGCCGGCTAGAAAAATTGCTTGATTTCCAATCATGCTCATGGAGCATAAGCTGATAGCTGCTGGGACTCTCACGTGTCTGCGTTTGTTTGACCAGGCCTGCCGAGTATATTTTTGTGGGATCACTGAACACATTTTCCATGGGCACAGACACATCATCACTAGCTTTCCAAACACTGGCCCCACTGTCACTTTCTGATAGGTACGCTCTCTGAGCAGTGGAGATATCACAGGTATTGAGATTGTCAGGCGATTTTGTATAGCTTTCACTTTGCTGTATTGCTTGACAACTTCTGTCTGTTCTAAAAACAGTTCTGTTAAACTCATCAATCTTTGCAGCCAGCTTTTCATTCCTTGGAGTTGGTTCAAAATTGTAGTTGTAACTTCTAACTGGGTCCCTCTGTGCCACTGAGGGAAGAAAGTAATTTTTCACATGAAGATCAAGATTCAATTTCATAGGGTTATTATCCGGAAACACCTTTTCAAATTTTGCTTCACTGGAGGTGAAACAGGTTTTTTGAGATGGCCTGGAAGGGCTCTCTTTTGTACCTAATATAGTGTCACATGACCACAAATTAAGTCCAATGTCTTTGTTACCTGGAGGATTTCCATTTATTTTGACTTCTGGTGTCCAAGAGGAAAACATGGTACTATCTTTCAAACTCTTGCCTTGTTGTGCAAACAATGGAGACTGCCTCAAGAGGAAATGAGAATTGCTATCTGTTTTGTCTTGAATCTCATGGGTCACCGAGCTGTGGTATAAACTTTCCTTCAGTCTTTCTTGAGCTTGTTCAGAATATGAGCTGGGGAGATTTCGAGAGGTACTTCTTGGAGGGGGAGTTGGTGGTGTTTCGCTTCTTTGTAAACCAGTTGTACCAATTCCACAGTTGTTCATAGAATTGTTTTGGAGTCCATAGGCATGGCTCAGATTCTTTCTCTGCATTTCTTTCTCCAAATTGGTTGGAAGAATGCCCTGGCCATTGTTGATCAAGTAGTCCTCAGGAGGCACTTGGAATGACTTTAGCGTTTCCTGGAGAACAGGATCTGATTTCATCCTAAACATTATAAGGCAAGGTGTATTAGTGACAACTTTCTTTTCAAAATGAGTTTTGTGATATGTGATATATAAGTAATGCTATGTGATATATAAGTGATGCTATATATAGATAATATGATATATAAGTGATATGATTATATATGTTACACACATACACACAGTCTAAATCTACTTACTGCAAGTCCTCTTTATTGCAGGATAAAGTTGTCAGTGTTACGTTCATGGATCTAACTCAAATTTTATTCACCAAATTTTATCATCCCTCATTTTCCCTATAATCTGAACTTATGCTAGACTCAAACTAGACAATGTCGTCCTTGAGTTTCTGCTCTTGACATTCCCATTTCTAGTCTCTCTTCTGCCATAGCTTTTCTTGCTTTTTCCCTATGCAATTTCTATTCCCTACTCATAATTCCTCCTTAGAATTCACTTTTCACCTTGGTATATAAGTAATATTGAAAGTTCTAGGTAACTCCAAATGCAAGGTGCCATTTGAACTTTAAAGGAAAATAAGATTATATTTTAGTAATCAAAAAATGAGGTCTGATAAAGTGTGCCCACTGAGCAAAGAAAGTGATAATGAATGACTCAGGAATACTAGAATGTGACAAATCTTAGAACAACCACATATTGAGGCTCTGAAATGCTTTCTGGAGACCAGAGGGATGACAGTGAACACTTTACACTTCAATGTTTTGGGCTTATATTTTTGGAGAATTTCAAACAATATATTTTGCTCATATTCATCTTCTCTCGACTCCCTTCCCAGATCTTCCCTACCTCCCTACTCACCCAACTTCATGTTCTCTTTTCACCATGAGAACTTTGTACTCATTTGATTTGTAAATGAAAGATACCAAGCCTCTGAATAAAACACAAATAGAGTTTCATGTGTTTAGCAAATTGTATCTTGGGTAATCTAGGTTTCTGGGCTAATATCCACTTATCAGTGAGTACATGTTATGTGAGTTCTTTTGTGATTGGGTTACCTCACACAAGATGATACCCTCCAGATCCATCCATTTGCCTAGGAATTTCATAAATTCATTGTTTTTAATAGCTAAGTAGTACTCCATTGTGTAAATGTATCATAATTTCTGTATCCATTCCTGTGTTGAAGGACACCTGGGTTGATGGAATACAGGGTTCCCAAGGGAGGAGCTAGAGAAAATACCCATGGAGCTGAAGGGGTCTCCCACCCTATAGGTGGAAGAACAATATGAACTAACTAGTATCCCCAGAGCTCATGTCTCTAGCTGCATATATAGCAGAAGATGGCCTAGTTGGCCATCATTGGGAAGATAGGCCCCTCGGTCATGCAAACTTTATATGCCCCAGTACAGGGGAACACCAGGGCCAAGATGCGGGAGTGGCTGGGTAGGGAAGCAGGGCGGGGGATGGGGAGGGTTTAGGGGACTTTCAGGATAACATTTGAAATGTAAATGAAGAAAATATCTAATAAAAATTGAAAAAAAAAGAACTATACAAAGAATTAACCAAACCAAAAAAAAAAAAAAAACCCACACAAATAGAACAACAATGTGGACTAACAAATAATAAAATCACATAAGTAAAATAAGTCATACTGTATAACTTATAAAAATGTATATATAATGATGTACAATAAGCACATGCCAACAAATGACAACAGGAAAGCTCAATGGGCAGAGAGGGGGCAGTGCACAGCGGCTAACAAACTCTACTGCAAGTCAGCACAGAAAGTCACAGTTTTCAGACAGCTAAATAATAATAAGGAACCTCATTCTAAGAGAATATCAAATTTCTCAATGAGCTAATTATTGATAAAGAATAATCCATATTTACTATGCACATAATTCCAAATTGTTTTTTTTAACTTAGCTAGAATTTAGTCTTAAACTTGCAGTGATTTTGACCTAATACAAGAAATTGTGCCATGTAGACATATAATGTGTTATTTTGAAATGTACATTTGCTTTTATCAAATATCACTGTTGAGAAATAAATGACCCAGCCATAAAGTGTTTAAATAGAACATCTCACTTTGTTCAAATACCACATTGTTAAAGCTGTCCCAGTTTAAGCCAATTTAACTGGGTTTGCCTATTTGTATATTCACCTTCTTGTCAAAAACTCTGATGGAGAAAGAACTTCAGTAGAGGATACAAATTCATTCTGTACAGACTGTCTACTTTACCTAAAGACTGAAAGAATATAATACAATACAGTATTCCTAATACTTAAGTTGTGAAACGTACTGGAAGATGACTTTTAAGGATCATGAGCTAAGATATACATGATGAGTCACTGTAGATTCATAAAATATAAACAGAATTTTTTCTATTCTCTGGTCTACAGAGATTATATGTGTTAGCCAGCCTACCTTCTGTGATTAGAATGCTTTTGGATTTCCTCTTGAAAGGTGCACAATTCTTCACTAACTTTTGCAAGTTCTTCAAGAGCCTTCATACCATAACACATAAAAGAGAGCTGTTGTTAGCATGCTGAAGTGTAAATACTTCTTTGGGAATAGCTCCTGGCTGACCCCATCTTACTTACTGTGTTAAGGGCAACAGAAAAATCTTTTCTCTCCTTAGAAGTCTTCTCACCAGCCCAGGTCTCACATGCCTTCCTATCTGTGGCCAAAGGATTCCAAAACTCCACTTTGGTTTTTGTGTGTATGTTTTGTTCTGGAGAACCTTTACTTTCTTCCCCAAGGAAATTCCTTTCTTTTTTCTTTCTTTTTTCTGGTTCATCTTGGTAATTCAGCACTCTTAATTCACATTGTCCTGAGTTGAGATGATTTGGGGGAAATTCCATTTTATCTTGATCACAACGAAGATCAATGACCTTAGAATATTCATTCATGTTCATTTTCCTCTGCAGCTTTACTTCCTGGCAAAGCTGTAAAAATTAAAAATTAAAAACTTATTTTTCCTAATTTACTTGAACAATGAATTCTTTTAAAGGCATTCTCACTTTGTAGCCTTGGGTAGCATAGAACAAATTCTAAAGTCCAGAGTGGCTTCAAACTCCTAAAGATCTACCTGCCTGTGAGAACTGGAAATAAAGCTGTGTGCCAATATTCCCACCTTTGATCATTTGAGATCTCTTTGCAATATTACAATATACTACCATTGGTGTTAATGCTCGCGCATACAGGCAAGAGTCTCTAAAATAGGGATCAACCAGAAAAGTTTTGGGGAGCCATAAACCACAAAGTCTAATTTTAGTAAGGCAATGAATGGACATTACATTCTATTTCTCTGATGAGAAATCAACTCATTGGCAAATAAAATAAGTCTGGATCTACACAGAATGCAAAAGTACATTTACAAAATTACACTGTGCCGGATCAATTGCTTACTGTTCTCTCTAAGTGCTTTTTGGATATAACAAGTTTAGCACTAATAAAATCATATGTTTTAATGATACACTATTATATAGCAACATTAACTGTCTAAATAGCTATCCACATCATACAGTAAACCAACATATTCTCCCCTCTAACTAAGCCCTTACTAATCATCCCCTCAGTGTGTCAACTGCATTATCAGGGTATAGATATTACAATGATATCTTGATTGCCACAATGATACAGGTTCATTTAAAAAATTCTTTATTCTAATTAAAACAAATTCATTAGTGTTATACATGACAAAACAGAGCTCTAAAGCTTAGACCATCTACTGCCTCTGTTAAAGACAATCCCAATCTATTTCTTAAGGGGGACTTATGCAAATCAGAAGCTACTCTGTTAGCTTACCCATAAAGTGAAGAAGGAAGACACATTCACCTAAGGCTTACACCTTGGACAAGCTCATCATATTTCAAAACAGACAGTCAAATAACTTGAAAGCAAATGTCTCTATATTTCACAAACACAATAAATGTCTGTAATAATAATATACTTAATATTTATGCATGACTTTAGTTCACAGAAGCACCATACATAGTTAATACATTAAGAATACATGGTGCTTTTAGTTCCCTAATATTGATAAAAATTTTAATCACTCGTTTCATTAACTAATATAACGAAGTTACCAAACTACAGCAGTACATTGATTGTTTAGATGCTCACAAAATTATTCCTTTAAATTATCTGTCCTGAACTGCTATTCAACATGAGTGATATGAAGAACATCCCCCCAAAGTGCCATGATACATTTAAGGATATTATTGTTGTTGTTGTTCTCTTCTACAAATTCCTGAATAGGTTGGATATGGTGTCATTCACCAGTTTCAGCACTTGGGAATCAGACAGATCTCTGTGAGTTCAAGGCCAGCCTGGTCTTCAAAGCAAGACATGGGATATCTATAGCTGTTACACAAAGAAACCCTGTCTTGAAAAACTGAAAAGGGGAGGGGGGATTCCTGAATAATTAGGAAATGGCTTTATCTTCAAATCCAGGGGAAATTGTGCTATTTATGACACATGGCTTTTCATTCTGCATCTGATAACTATATTAGGTCCCAGAAAGACCCTCGACTATACTCATCTCAGCCTTCAATTTTTGCTATGGTGTAATTTACCTTATAATGTAATTTTATGCTATTATTTCTTCTCATGGATATTTGGTCCAGAAATGAAAAAAAAAAAACCCTAGTACACAGTAATGAGTGGAGAACTACTTGATACTCAGCCCTTGTTAATAGCTAAATGACTATTCTAACAAAGGACGCAAGCAGAAAAGACACAAACAGTAAAGATTGCAAAGTAAACAGAAAACTCTCAAGATGATATCAATTCAATGTATTCACAATCCTAGTTCATATGTAGTTTATTCCAAGTTTCAAATGGTCTGAGTATGTGCATCGTGGATTTTCAATAGCAATTGCCATTAGTGGTTACATGGGCACAGCAGAGAAGCACAGCATCTCCATGCCCAATGTTGGATACTTTCACTAGGAGATATCATTACAGGTGATTTTACAGGTATATACTTGGGAATCCACACTTCTCTAGCACATGGCCCAATATCCTGAAAAAAATTTAAAAACTAGAACCAATTAATTTTAAACAAAATGCTGTATCTATAAAACAATATATTTACTAAATAAAAATACTCCATTATGCTTTCAAAATCATGATTGTGTTTTTTTTTTTTTTAGTTTTCAGAACAAGTGACTATTTTCTTTAACCTGTGAAACTATTTCCTCTGTTTTATCAGCATTTTATCCTAGTATTACATACTGTAGACCATTATTTACATGACCAGAAGAAGACACCTTTCTACGACTGGGATTTTCTCTACAGGCAGTATGAATACTCTCAACAATGTTGTCTTAATCACAGGTAGGAAGTCCCTGGGTAAGAAGAGAGGGAAGGAAGCAAGTAGAAAATGCTTTCCAAACTATAGAGCGAGCATCACAAAGGCGTCATTAATCATAGATATCTCGATTTGTTTTAAAGGAAGGATGTAATGGTCCCTTTCCTCTGCTTTCTGTTGTGTTGTACCACTTTTTCACTTTGAATTTTATTCCCAACCTATTTATTTGTTGTTAGTCAGAAAAAAAAGTATGTTTGCGTTACAAACATACAAAACACTTACTTTACTTTATACGCTTTTAAAAGGGCCATCAATCTGTTCGATAAACCATAAAATTTAATACTGTGTATTAAATAAAATAGAGCAAAATAAATATAGTTAACTTTCAGTTGAAGGCACACCCACCAAAGGAAGAAATAATTCAGAGCAAAGTCTGGGATGGCTAGGAGATGATTAAGGAGAATATAATCACTGACTATATCAGAGTCATGAGATGTCCTTTTAATAACCCATTTCCTAGTAAGTGTGCTAGCATGTGAGGACCCCTGCCAGAATAAATCTAACGGCCACTGCTACGTTTCTATTTGGCATATGGCACACATTTTGATGCTGCTCAGTTACTTAACATTCTTTGGTATACATTACTCAGATACCATCTCAGGAACAATCTTTATTCTAGTGCCAAGTTATAATCTTAATACTATATGTCCCACAAATTATTTCCTGTATTTTCTTCCTAGGTTCTAGTATCTGAACATTTATACAGAATATATTACTTTCAGTACCATGCATCTGAATTCAGAGAATAAGAAATTTGATACATTGTAGAATAACATTACAAAGTCTCCATCTCCATGTAAGACTAGAAAATAAATGTAGTCTCAAACACACCACCGGGTGAGGTCAAGCCAGTTTTGTTCTAGTAAATTTCATATGACATTTATTTCTATGGTGGAAGAAGAAACACAAGAGTAGTTCCTGATATAAAATGCATGTCGGCAGGCTTCTAACTTACCACTACATTTAAAATCAATTAAGCCTTACCTCTTCTATCTTCTTCTGCATGATCTTCCACTGACTCTCCCATTCTTTTCTTTCCTTGTCAAACTGGTCCAGTAACTCCATCTTTTCCTTATGCCGGCTGTCCTCTGTGCTCCCCCTCTGCTTATGGAGCTCCATGGCAACTGTGTGAGTGTCAGCCACAGGACTGCTGTTGCTCATCTCTGCCTTCTCTCAGCTGGTTCTTGGAAGTGTTAAACTGTTTGATTGGAAGTGGTCTCACTTGCCTTTAAAATAAAGCCTGAGATAAACATAACAAGACAGTGTCCCAGGCTTGTGTGCTTCCTGCCAATGTATCATTTTTGTCAAAAATCAATGACATAATTAAACTATAAAATAGCAAAAAGAAGGGAAAAAGATAACAAAAATCTGTTTATAAAGGAAGTTTTTTTTTTAACACAGTCAATAAAGTGGTATTGTCCTAAGACACTTTTCTCTCTTTTGATATTAACAGGAAAATTATAGTGAACAAGCTGGCTAAGTGTACATGCATGATATAAATATCTCCTTACCTAACTGCTTAATCTAAAAATAGAATTTCTTCATAAATATTCATGAGTTTGAGTATGATGTGCTGATTCTTTTGCTTAGATGTGCTGATTCTGTTAAAATGGAATTAACTCTTTAAGTGTCAGTACAAGTTAGTTACATATGCCCAAGATTTAAGATTGTGAGCCGGTTCAGAATAACTGAGTTCTGCATTCAGAGATCAAGCCCATGTAATGTGGGAAGAATGTACCAAGATCCAAACCAGGTAGTTACCTCAAGAGGCCCATGCCTCAGCAAGAAACTAGCCTAATCTTAAATTTGAAAAGGTCATTATTTTACTTCCTCAAATAAAATCTAAAGAATCATTATTGTTATGTGAGAATTTTAACATGTGGTACCACTTATTCAAGACCTCTTCTTTTTCACCTGGACTATTTATGTCTAGAATATAACTATAGGAAATAGCTACAGAACAATAACTATAGGAAAATGCTTTTTTATGTTACACTAAGTTATGATCAAAATAATTTGATTTCTAATATGAATATTTAGGATTTGAAGAGACAATTTAATATACCAGATATGGGGGCCAGAGAGATGGGTCAGACCTTAGGATTGCACAGTGTTCTTATGGAGAACTAAATCTGTATCTCAGGCCCCATATTGGGTGACTTACAACCATCTGTGACTCCAGCTTTAAGGAATCCAAAAGCTTTTTCTGAAATCTGTGGGCACCCACAATCACACATGCACATACCCCCACCACACACACATACACACACACACACACACACACACACACACACACACACACACACTCAAAAGAGAAGAAAACAAAACACCTAAACCCTCATTGTCCAGCTTACTGATTAATTACTAATTAATTATCATTAACTAATCAATTAGCATAATTATTAGTATATGGCCACAATGCTACAGCCTTCCTGTTACTTATGCACGAATCTCTACTGTGTCTGGCAGAATCAAGTCTGCATGATTATGCAGTAAGAATTACTTGGCATTTGCAGCAGAGATGCATGTTTCATACTTCACATATTAGATGACTATGAAAGGTAACTTTACTTTTGTCAGGCTTCTCCAGTCAAGATATGAATGAATGACTATAGACTACAAGGAATTAAAAACATAGCTCTTTATGCAGGGCTTTCTTTCTTTCTTTCTTTCTTTCTTTCTTTCTTTCTTTCTTTCTTTCTTTCTTTCCTTCCTTCCTTCCTTCCTTCCTTCCTTCCTTCTTTCTTTCTTTCTGAAAAAAAAAAAACAAAAAACAAAAAAACAAAAACCTTACAAATGTTGGTATCTATAGTTTCTTTAAAAACATTTACCAGTGGCCCTTTGACAGTTTTTTGCATATTTTCTTGTCATTCACAGTATCATTATTAATTTAATCAAGAAAAGCAAACAATTTCTGGTTAGTTACAAACACGCTCCTGCATTCATTCACTCTCTGTTTCTAACCTCATTTTCCTTTGCTTCCTCATTAGTCTTGCTTTTCTTTTCTGTTTTGCTTTTTGGGTTTGTTTTTTTGGTTTTTTTTTTTTTTTTTTTTTTTTTTTTTTTTTTTTTTTTTTTTTTTTTTTTTTTTTTTTTTTTTTTTTTTTTTTTTTTTTTTTTTTTTTTTTTTTTTTTTTTTTTTTTTTTTTTTTTTTTTTTTTTTTTTTTTTTTTTTGGTTGGTTGGTTGGTTGGTTTTTGCTACTCACCCCATTTATAAGCCAGACCACGAAAATCTAACAAAAGGAAGAAAGTAAAGAGTACCGAATTTCGAGTTTTGTTTTGCTTTACACAAACTTTACTAATATTATCTAGTGATACTTTAGGTCTATACAAAACTTACTCCCAGGTACACAGACTGGGTTTGTGTTGAGAATGGAAGACTGCTTTAAAATTATCTATAACGAACTGTGAGCTGAAAGTAAGTCATGAACTGGGAAAAATTGCCTCTGGGACTTCTTAGCAAAAGCAATTACAAATTTCACTAAAGACACTGTAAAAAAAAAAAAGGAGTGGAGTAATTATAGGATATTTTAAAAAGAGGCTTTACAATATCCCATGCTCTGTTCCAACTGTGTTTAAATAGTGTAATTGCTCAGAAATCATAATCCTCGCAAGGTTTACTACAATCAATATAACAGATGGTTGCAAGGATTTTTTGTTAGTTTTTTATTTTTGTTTTGTTTCCATTTTTAAGTCCTCTTCAACCATTCGTACCTCAGAGTTTAATGTGGTCAAGCCTTCCTATTTTTATCTACAATAAGATCATCTGTAAATACCCTAGATCAGTGTTGTCACGAATAACAGGAGTATGTTAGCCTAGGAAACAGGCATGAGGTCCTGAATCCTGAGCTTATTATATGCAGAGTCAAACTCATCACTATTGAAAGGCCCATTTACATAGCTTGCTCTTTCCAGAGCCTGAGTAAGCCTAGTTCCTAAACGGTAATGGCTATGATTGAAAACCAACCACGGCCATTTCATACAAGAAAAAAGGGTTTCTGAAAGTTCATTTACAGCTGTTTCTCTGGTAATGTTTTTGGAAGGACATTTCCTTAGCTTTGCTAGGATCTCAGCCTTGTCATCAATATACACATAAATGTCCTCTGCCACACAGTTGCAAGGGGGACTGGGGATGAAACATTCCAGAGACTAAGTAGCAAATGAGAGAATGCATAACAAGAATCTAAACACTGCTGTGTCATAAGGATATTTTTAAGATTTATGTATGAGGGTTCTATCTGCATGTACACCTGCATGTTAGAAGAGGTCATTATATGCAGAAAATCACATAGATGGTTGTGAATCACCACGTGGTTGCTGAGAATTGAACTCAGCAGTCATAACCACTGAGCCATCTCTCTAGGACCACAAATTCTTGCTAAGTGCTGATTTCTTTCCCTTGCATTTTATCTTCCCTTCATCTTTCATCCACTTCCCTTCATCCTTCCCTTTACTCATCTCCATGCAAACCACTTTTTTTTTTTCTAAAGTAAAACTAATTATTTCAAACTTTACCTCATTGGAAGCAAATCTCAATGGGTTAACTCTTATATTCCCTTTAACTGTCTTGCCTTGGTATTTTTCAATTTTATTAAAGACATATGCTAAGCTAAGTATAGTGCAAAACAATTTGTCCTAGTAAAAAGTTGGATAAATATTTAAAACTGCTTTTTGTTATCATCCTAAATTGAGTTTTTAGAATGTCAGGCTAAATGATCTATTTTGTGGGGACAGAATGTTCTGTGGTGAGAAGTTTCAAGGCCAAATGGATCAGCCATTCAAAAGCCTGGCTTTAGGGCTCTCCACTGAAGCCAGTAAAAAGCTCTCCTTGTTCTTAGCTGTGAGGTTTCCCCTCCCACAGATTCTGGCATCTCTGTGGGAGAGAAGAAAGGACTTCTCCATTTTACAACTCCTTCTCCTTAGCTCTTTGTTGTTTCATTTCAGCATTCTCAAATTTCATTCAGAATAGAAGTTCATTAGAGGAACTGTAGAGAGGTAGCTGATTTGCTAGTTACACCAATGCCCTGCCCCCTAGCAACACTACACAAGCATTCCACAGTCCCCCTTAATCTACTTCTCCTCAAAGCCAACACCAAGATTATAAAGGGTTGAGAGTGGGCTGTGCACGTGCTGTAATAGGAAGCAAGATGGTGGGGTACTGGGCAGGTCATGGCTGGTTTAGCCGATGGTCCTGCCAGGGAGCAAAATATAAGAACAGGAAAGCAGGGCTCATGAACTGTACATGATAAAATACAAACTTAGATTATACACAACTTTTAGGTTGAGGAAGCAAAGATATAAATGTAATAATGTTGAGCAGAGGATTACTGCTGCAGTTTCAGTCCCTAGACCTACTTCAGTTTGGCCATGGTCATACGTCTTTACCCAGGGCATGCTCAGTGCTTTCTACATCACAGTTATGACCATTTCAAGCTCTATCTTGTCTGCTGAAACTGGATTTTAGCCAACTAAGGCATGTCAGGAGGGTGGATCTTACTGCTGCTTCCTGCTTCAGTTTTAGGAAAATTGAGTTTGTGCTTTGAGTTTGTGCCCATTTTCTTTCTTTCTCTCTCTCTCTCTCTCTCTCTCTCTCTCTCTCTCTCTCTCTCTCTTTCTGGGCATATTGCATTTTTTATATTTCAAGTCCTTTACACACATGAGGATGCACACTGCAGAAGGAATGTCAGAGATGATAAATACTGCTAACCTCACAATTTCTAGAGAAAATCATTTGACCTGACAATAAAGTTGCTCCCAATGAATTTTGTGGGATTAGGAACTTCCATGCCTATACCTCAAAGTACTGTGTCACCTATCTTCAAAATTCCCTCCCTTACTTTCCAGGTTATTATCCACCGCTGGAACCATTTTAAGCAATTAAGCAATCCTACTGCTCATGTGCAGCTCATCAGCAAATTCAGAGACCTCCCACTCGGTTTTATTGGAAGATTAAAATGAAAAAAAAAAATTCACCGCTGTTCATTGCTCTTTCTGCCTGCTCCTTGTTTTCTAGCAAGGTCAAAGAAATGCAGCACAACGAATTCCAAAGAAGCCAATCTTGTTTTCTCATTGGGTCACCATCTTTATTCTTGGATCTCCAACTATCTACTCATAGTCTCAATTTAAGCCACATGCACATCAGTTTTAGTTCCCTTAACCAATAAGATACAAGCTTTGATTAAAAACAACTTTTGGTTTGCAGGGAGCAAACACCAGTGTCTCTTAGCTCACATTACAGAAAAATACTCCTCCTGGAGTGTAATAGTAGTTTTGAATAAAACTACATTTTTTTTTAAATATCAAATAACAGAGAACTCACAGGTTGTAAATTTTATATCACAGATATTAAAAATAACTTCATCCCACTACAGATTGCATTCTAATAAACAGTTAATAGAAACTTACACTGAGCAACATTTTCCTGAACTGCTGAGAATGAACGAGAAACAGTCTCGGGGTGAGGATGTTGCTGTCAGTCCAAGCTTTAGAAATCCACCCTCAGCAGCTGAACAGCCTCTTCTCCACTTGAATCCCTTATGTACCCTGCCCACTGTTCAGAGGCCCAGCCACAAGCATGGCCAGCGCAGAATGTGCTGAAAACACAGTTACTTAAATCTCATCTTTAATCTAAGATGTGTAAGTATCCTGCCCTACCCAGTTTGCTCTTTCAAGTTTGCCAAGAAGAAAACATACCTTCTTACACTTGGGGGTCGTCCTGCAGCAGGTCAGGCTCTGCGTGGCCAGTCTAGCAATGGAAGAGGTGGGGCAGAGAGCTAGTTGTCTTAAAGAACAGTCTCAGTGATTCTTTTATAAAACAAAGTCCATTCATCTTCCACAGCGGTCCTGACAAACCGCCTTTGCAAATTGCACTTCAAAGGGCTACTCTGCTCAGTGTCACAACAGCAGCTGGGCTGCTATGACGTCAGGGACTTGGAGGCGGCCTTAAGGCGGCTGCTTCCAACCACAGCTCTGTAACTTTAGAGCAGTTCTCCCTCTGGGTAAACAACTCCAGGTCCAGGACATTTTTAACTTTTATAATGGAGCCTAGCATTTTCAAACTTGCCAAGAGAGATCTGCTTGCTAGCAGCACATGATGACAATTTAGATTTCTTTTATTTGGAAAGTAGGCTCCTTTTTAGGAGCAAGAACCATCGTCCTCCTCCATTCTCCCTCTTTCTCTCTCTCCACAGTGAGATGCAGTTTCAGTGCCTTTGTAAGTCTGGCCAGGAATGAAGTAGAAAGGTGTGAGGGAAAAAAATGAAATACACACACACACACCAGCAAGCATGAGTCAAAATGTATGTTGAAACATATTGAATGTCTGCCTTTATGCAAAATAGAAATGGGGCATATATAAAGAGAGAGAGAGAGAGAGAGAGAGAGAGAGAGAGAGAGAGAGAGAGGAGAGAGAGGAGAGAGAGAGAGAGAGAGAGAGAGAGAGAGAGAGAGAGAGAGAGAAGAGAGACTATGTATTTGGCTTTATGTATCCAGGCATCTGTGGTTTACTTTAGTCAATAAAGTCTCTAGGGATAATATAGCAAATCAGTTACATTGAATTTTAAGTAATAAGCTCTTATCATGGAGCTAAAGTTTTCCGCCTGTATAATATAACAATGTGTCATTTGAAGCATGCCATAATTTCATGGGTTGTTTTTTTTTTTTTTGGTCTATCTCCAACACCATCCCATAAGGAGCTAAATTGCTTAATAACGGTAAACTGGTCAGGGCAGCCATATATTAATTTAATTTAATCAACTGATTAATTAATTAGCATATAACATATTGCTTAGCAAAACAGGCTAGCCTAAAGCTCAATATTCCCTCTCAAACTGGTCTCAATTTAGTACAATCCTGCTTCAGCCTTTCAAGTACTGGAATTATGGTCTTGAGCCACCAACTCCAGCTTTTTTACTTCCACAGAAGGATGTTATACATGCAGAATAACTGAAAGAAATGCTTCCCTATGTTTAGAGAGCTAGGCTTGATATTTCCAGGGGCAGCAACAATCATCATAGTTATAATAGGAACACTATTTATTCCTTGGGAGCAGCTTTAAGCAAAGCTCTGTGCTAAGGATGTCAAGTGGAGCTTCACGTTAGTTTACTACCTTAGCAACCGTCTCTGCAGCTTTATTCACCTGATCTTATGTCCATGGCTCAGAGAGCTAAAGCATCTTGACAAAGCCCACAGAAAGACCTCTGAGAGGAGGAGCAGGACTTGGAACCAGTTTGGGGACCCTGGAATATTGTTATAGGGATCTATGGCTCAATACTTCTGCCCCCATTTAACTGTTTAAGCCTGTGGCCACTCTCTCTTCCTTAACGAATTAGATGAATTTACTTCATGAGACTGTAAGGCAGACAGATACATGGAGTACAGACAGTTACAGTTGGTCCTTCCGGCTTGCCTTGGTGCTAATGCAAACAGGAGGGCCAAGAAGAAACTTTGTTCAGAACCATCAGCTGTAGCTATCAAATAATACTCCTGTGGACTCTCCATTCCAAATCATTGAGTTTCTATTTGTTCCCTGTAATTCAAGCTAGGCTTTGCATCTGGACATGTGCCTGGAATCCCAGAACCTGAGAGATCAGCAGTTTAAGGTTAATCTCAGATACTGGGGAAGTTCAAGACCAGCGTAGGCTCCATGAGATCCTGCTCTCCAAACAAACAGACATAAACCCATAAACAATAACTGAAGTGAAGAAAGACAAAAGGTCCTTTCTGAAATTCTATCAGAAAGTCAAATAGCATTTGGCTGACTTTCAGAAGTTATGTTGTGCTATGGACTCTGGTCTTCCCTCTGGCTATTTCAATATCATTTTTCCTATGGCAATAAAAATCTTTTTTATTAGCTTCTTATATTGTATGTAGGTTTTGCCAATGAGTCACTTCAAATTTAACACTAATGTGAATATTTTCTAGCCCTTTCTGCTGAACAATTTTGTAAATATACGTATATACCTACATATTCTCTTGGTCTCTGTCTCTTTGTCTCTCTCTGTCTCTGGAGTAAGCACATCAACAAACTGATAGGATATAAAGACAACAACTGTTCAAAACTGCTTTAAAGAGCTTCCAAACAATTCATTTTAACAAGAGTGACTATTGTTATATGCACAAGATACATGAACTGAAAAAAAAAGCAAATAATGATGGTGTATGTAGTCCCACAACAATAGTAATAATTTTACTTCTTGAACAATTTGACATTTTATAAAAACAACGATTTTATAGAAAACATGTCATTTATTGTGTAATGCAGATGATTTGTAAGCCATCTGAACATTTGAATTCATCTCAAAATAACAAACACACTCAAATTATTGTTCTCCATTTTAGAAAGATTTTTACTCACAATTGCATGCCTGCTAATCCAATTTCAAAGCGTAACAGAATATACACAATACTTAATAAGAGTTAATAGAGAAAGACCAGCTACCATTAAGAAACAATATAGCAAATTATTTAAAAAATGTTTAAAAACATTTGTACTTATGATAACAGTAGCCATGAGCTAGAACATTTTGGAAGAGTAGAAGAAAGATACTGAACACATAAATGGCATGAGCAGGTGTTTCTAGAGTCACCAAATTTAGAGCCAAAATGAGCCTCTGAGGTCATCTACTTAACCTTCTCAGTTTACAGTGAAGTGGGGTGGGGACCTTGTCATGAGATCATCTGTTCAAGGTCACTAATTACACCAAGAATAGAATTCCGGTCCTCTCATTCCCAGGGCAGCGCTGTGAAATTTAAAATTCCAACCAAGTCAAGAGACAAGAATCAAGATCAGGGATAAGGATGTTGGCTGTGACTGGAGAATAAGATGCTGGCTTCTGGCTTTGCCAAATCTGTCTGTGTGAATCAAGGGAGTCCATAGTCTATCTTTCAAGTATGCCATAAAACATCATATAGTTGAGAGTTTATTTTGCTACTCAGATAGAGACTTGGACCTTGGGGACATGGCTTAATGGGTAATAGTGTTAGTCACATAAGCTTAATAGACCTGCTTCAATCCCTGAAAGCAATGTACAAAGCTGAATGAGGTGGTATACATCTGTGACCCTAGCACTTCCATAGAAAGGTGGGAGGCAGGGTTAGAACTCAGGCTGCACTCTGACCTCTGCTCTTCAAGCTAAGACAACTCTGGTTGCTGTAAGATTGGGAATACAGTTTTTCTTCCTTTTTTACCATTCAATAATATTTACAGTGTGTTTCTCTTTTCTATAAAAATGACATGAAAATAACGGAGAGCACAGAATAAAGTTTGAAGGAAAAGGGAACTCATTCTTTTCATGCTAACGTTGGAGGCCATACTGTAAGCACTGTGTTTTAGATGTCATTCTTTCCACTGAAAACCTTTTGATGCTGCTGTTTGTTTTGTTTTTTTCGAGACAGGGTTTCTCTGTGTAGCCCTAGCCATCCTGGAACTCACTCTGTAGACCAGGCTGGCTCTGAACCTGACTATCAAGTGTTGGGATTAAAGGCATGTGCCACCACCACCCATCTCTTCCTTACAGAACAATGTCTGCCTGGGATAGATTCTTTAAGGTATGTGACCTCACAGTTCAGCTGAGCTCTTCAATATTAAAGTATCGCCACTTTTTTTTAAAGGAAGACAGATCTGAGGTATTTCAGTTAATATTCCACTTATAAAACAGCAACAACATCCCAGGTCACACTTGGGGGGATTTGAAGAGTAAGACAAATTCATGAATTCCAAAAGCTACTGTGAGGAGTCGGAGAAATGAGGTCCGCAGCACAACTCCTCAAGTCTCTTTTCTTGTAATTAAGGACAGCATTCCACCCAGGGATTCAGTTCAGCGTTACAACCAGCCATAGCTCACACTGCTCAGAGGTTTATACTGAACTATTCGTGAAAACTAGGAACTTTGAACTTTTTCAATCAGTTCATCCAGTGTAGACTCCAGACTCCACCAAATGTGGTCTTATGTTTTCTACATCCTAGAAAAGCAGAGCTGTAAGTGTGTGTTAAAAGATTAAAAATGACTATGATGCATATGAGGCTCTGACTGGGTAAAAGTTGGGATGGCTTCACCAAGCACAGTTTCCCTTAGAAGTTACATACTTAGACTATTATAGTTCAGCTAGTGCACTGTTTTCCCAGCGTTGGTTGGATGTTTTTACCAAGAATCATGGGATGCTGGCTTCTTCTACTCTGAGGTCTAGTGACATGACAATAGATATTTTAGCCAAGCCTTAAATAGGCACTTCGTGGTGTAAGAAATAGTCAAAGAAACACTTTTGAACTATCAAATTTTATTTTAAATTCTATTCCAAATTCTGAGTAAAATAACAATGTACTTGAGAAATGTATGTTATTTAAAACTGCAAAAATACATCCCTTTAAGCTTTTCAAATTGGTGTTTAGCATCTAATTCTATTATTTACAGATTTATGACTTGTTGATGACCAAAGAATCAAAATAAGGAGGGCATTCTGCTAAGGGTGTCTATTTGGTATTCGCCACTAGATGGCAAACTGGAGGCACTTCTCTTTGCTTGTAAGTTCTGAGGCCCAGACTGGCCATTTAGGGAGTGATTTGGAGGAGCAGGGAATAATCCTTAGTGTTCTAAAAATGTGGCATTATGTTTCCAAAAGTTGTCTGCTACAATGGTAGTGATACAAGAAGCCAATTGCTAGTTCTTCACAGCCAGCACAGAAAAGGAGAATCACCACCATATAGAAAAGACTAGAAAGAACAAGCCGGGAGTATAGGATAGCTATCTGTTTCACTTCTATGTCATGGGTGAGGAAGAGGAGCAAGGACTGACTGGAAAGGAAGAAGCAGGGCTGGGGCCTAGATTCTGAGGCCATTGTGGAGAGTGGGAAGATCTGTGGCATTGTTAGTCAGAAAGTCCTAGTGATGAGAGACAGGCCTGAGGTCATGCCTCAGAGTAATCAGAAAGCTTCTACAGCTGCCAGACTCATTCCCCAAGGTCAAGGCATCTCAGTGAGCCCACATAAGCTTTGAAACATGATACCCTCAAAGAAAGCTTGTCTGCAAACGTCTCAGAAGCCCATTAAAAGAGAGAGAGATTAAAATGTTGTCCTGTTTAATAGAGATAGTTCAGTATCAGATGAAGTCAGCAGGCACTTTGCATACCTGTCAGCCTGTCTTTGTTTGAACCTTAGAGTATAGCGTAGTTCTTGATGCTTTCTGAACAGTTTGCACACTCATATCCCTAAAGCTTTGCTTTTTCTACTGCAGTTACTGTGGCAATTTGAATCTACCTACTTTCTAAAACTGCAGTAATTTCAAACAAGCAGCCCCAAGTCATGGGGCTTATACATAAACACTTCCAGATGTAAGAAATAGTCCAAAAAAACACCTTTGAACTATCAAAGATTATTTTAAATTCTAGCCAAAATTCTAGTAAAATAACAACGTATTTGAGAAATGGACCTATTTTGGAACCAATTGCATCCCTTCTAAAGTTAGGGGATGATCAGAAATATGAGTTTATCTCTGGTAGTGTGTTCTCACAGCAATACTGCGTGGCAAGACGAAGAAGGTGATCAACTTCTTCCAACTCTGCCCTTTGCCAGCCTTACTGTGGCTTCTTCACTCAGATAGAGTCCAAGGCTGTGAGAACAATGGGATGGCTCTCCAAGTGGTAGCCCTAACCCCAGTAGATGATACAACTCCAAAGGAAGGTGCTCAGATGCCTAGGGCTCACCTAAACTCCAGAATAAATTAGTTTCAGTACTTTGTCATGTAAAACAATCTACCTTGGAGATTCTACATAACTGATCTATTTTAAAGGCATTTGTTTTCTGTTCAAGAGTTAATAGTATAAATAATATGTCAGCGATGTTTTTCAAAAACCAAAACAAAATTATGGATCATCATGAAAAAGAGAAACTACACAGAACTCAGTTTGGGGGTTGATATACAAAACACCATATGTGTATAAATATGTGTGTGAGTCCCCCATGTCTGTCTGTCTATCTATCTAACTATCTATCTATCTATCTATCTATCTATCTATCTATCTATCTATCTATCAACTATCTATATATGCTCAAACAGAGAGGGTATTGATGGAAACTTATTAGGTTACATAGCAGGAACCATTTGAGTCTATGGCTCCACAAACTTTCAGTATGGCCATCGTGAAAAAGAGCCACTCGAACCTCCTCACCCTCCTAACTGTTGACACAAAAGCATTATGTAGAAGCACGTGGATGCTACTGCATTCATTGAGGTGCATTCGGAACGTAAAGAATCCTTACTGTGTTTCTCTCTGAAATCTTTCAAGTGTCATGAGAATATTGGGGTACATTGTGATCAAACTGTATATGAAACCATCCTACCTACTCCAAATCAGATTACAGATTCAAAACTGTTTATCTCCCTGTACCTTTCTTGCTTGTAAAGAGGGCTCGAACAGTTATGTCTTTATACATAACGGTTTTGAATTGAACCAAATTCCATTATTTTGATAAACAGTTAACTTTCCTCACATTTTAATACTACACTCTACCACTTCCTGTTTATTCCCTACAATCAGTTAGAGCCTGATTCTACTAGGGGAGACATACTCTAGGAGAATGTAGCTAAGACACGGCATAGAGTGTTGGAATTAAGGCTTACATTCCAAACTTCAATGATAGACAGTTAAATAGCCACATCCCAGTCTACCACATAAACTGCACATTCCTGACTCGAACCAAAGTTTCTTTGCCTAATGAGTTTCAGTCATCTTTATTTAAAAATAACCAAGCAGATTCCTGGTTTTCTTAAACCTATGCTAAATTAACTAAGACTCTTGTTTCTATGCCCAAGAAAGTGCCTTAGAAGGGAATTGTCTGTAATAATTTTGGTTTAAAAAATTATCTCCAACATGCCATTTAAATAACATAACTTTGAAAGTGAGAATAGAAGATTCCTTGTCTCAACAACTGGGAGATTTTGTGAGGTTGATCATTTAAAACCAGCTTAACTGAAATAACTGCACGCTGGACAAAGTAACAAAAATAATGCTAAAATGAGGTCAGAGACACAGGCAGGGAAGTGTGGGGGATGGGGGAGCAGAGAGGGGGGTGCTCAGAGGAAGGGCATGCTGGGAACTCTCACAGGTCTTGGGCACCATCTTTTTAAACTTTTCTTCCCAACCCTAAGTACTAGGTTCCTACATAAGAACCTAAATTAGGAGAAGATCAGAAAAAAGTCACTTCACTGGTAGTTTGCTGAGACCACCTTCCTTTCACTAGCCTACCAGCCACTTCTCTGTGACACAGGGACCTCTGACCACCTGACTCTAGTGAATTTATTACACATCACAGCAGCTAGGCTGTGTGCACATTTGTGTGCCTGTGTACATGCTGAAGCACATTAGAAACCTGGCTGGACAGCCAACAGACAAGAGTTAGAAATGCCTTTCTCAGAATTCACAGGGAGAGTAAATTTGCATGCTTAAGTTCCATATGAGTTCGTATCATGACTGCCAGATGAGATCTAAAGATAATGCTGTTTGGCTCCCCCCAAAGAACAAAGATCATTGCTATGGTCCTTGCATTACCGCTGCAGACACTTCCAGTGCCTTTAAGAAAGCCGACGGATTTGTTCTTACAGCGTATAGGATCGGTATGAGGGTTTGATTTAGTGTATATATCTGTGTATCTGTAATGTGCCTGCCTTGCATTTTGTCATCCTGGTTCTTTTTGCCGTTGCCTAAGTGTTGATTTTGTCTTC
Organism: Mus minutoides; assembly: GCA_902729485.2. Taxonomy (NCBI): domain Eukaryota; kingdom Metazoa; phylum Chordata; class Mammalia; order Rodentia; family Muridae; genus Mus; species Mus minutoides. The sequence goes on from LR749793.1 coordinate 1,148,481, forward strand.
TTTGATTTTGTTAGTTTGGGGAGGGAAACTGGGTTAGCGGGGAGAGTTTTTCTTTCTTCCTGAAATTTTAATTTTATTTATATGTGTATTTATGTTTATGAGTGTTTGCCTGCATGTCTATATATACATCACATGTCCATAGTGCTTACAGAGTCCAGAATCAGGCACTGGGTCCACCAGAACTGAGTTACAGACAGGCAGTTGTGAGAAGCCAATGAGAATGGGACCCAGGTTCTCAGCAAGAGCACTGAGGACTTAAAGCCTTCTCTTCTGCCCTGTCTTTAAAAAAAAAGTCAACAGCACAATAGAGAACTTCCCAGTCATTGTACATCATGAAACATCCTCATATATTCCCAGAATCTCCATAGGTAGCTAAGAAACACTGCTTGGCTGGGGAAGTCTGTGGCTCCAAGTCTTATAGACATTTCGGGCAATTGTCAGTTTCAACCCTTAAACATATATGCTCAGTTCCATAGAGTTTGTAACTTGGAAAAGTATCAAAAATCTAGCAGACAGGTTTGCGTTTTTAAGATGTGTGTGTGTGTTGTTGTTGTTGTTGTTGTTGTTGTTGTTGTTGTTACATGACTGGTTGGTTTTGAATCTGTCTCTAACTGTAACCCAAGCTGGCTTCAAACTTGCCGTGGTCTCCTTCTTCAGTCTCCCGTCTGTTTTGACTATAGGCTTGTGCCACCAATTTGATCAAGTACAGAATTTGTCTCCCTTGTTTCCTCTTTTCTTCTGGAAGCCTACCTAATCCTTAGTCTTTTGAATTTCAAGATTAAAAGCCAAATGTGGCTGGACATATAGGTCTAAGGCATATACAAGACCCTGGGTTCCATTACTAACACTGAAAAACCAAAGAGAAAACATCCAATTAAACAAAATCTATTTATTGACTGATTCCAAGTGCTGATAAACTATTCATTAGACAATGCTTTTCCTCCATGACCCCCAAAATAATTAAAATTAAGTAAAAAATCCCAAGCATAGAAAAGATAATAGACATTAAGAGTAGTTAAATTAAACTTTTCAACTGCTGTGAAACTTTCTAAATTTAAATGTGTGTGTGTGTGTGTGTGTGTGTGTGTGTGTGTGTGTGTGTACTGCATGCATATGAGTGTACAGGTATACACACTTATGAGGGTCAGAAGGAGATATTGTGTGTATGGATGTGTAGTGTGTGTGTTGTGTGATTTGTATGTGTAATGTGTTGTGGTGTTATGTGGTGTGTGTGTGTACTATACATATGTGAGCATACAGACACACACACACACACACATATTATATATATATATATATATATATATATATATTATGTGTATCTAATGAAAGCCAGAGAAGGATGTTGTTTGTGGAATGTATATGTATATATGTAGGTACTGCATGCATGTGAATATGTAGGTACATGCATTTATGAAAGTCAAAAGGGGATGTTGTGTATATGTATGTATGGTGTGCATGTGTGGCATGTGTATTATTTGGTATGTGTGTTATGTGGTGTGTGTGTGTAGTAGGTGGTATGTGTGTGCATGTAGTATGTGGTGTGTTTGTATATGTGTGTGTGTGAGAAATACATGGAGTGTATATGTGGGGTGTGTGGAATAGGTAGTGTATATGCATGTAGTACATGCATGTGTTTGTGTGTGTGTGTGTGTGTGTGTGTGTGTGTGTGTAGTATATGGTATGTGTGTGTACTGCGTGCATATGTAATGTATGCAAAGACAAGCACTTGCGCGTAGACCAGAGGAAGATCGTGAATGTCTTCCTCTATTCCATTCCTCCTTCTGGCCTTGTTGCTGCATGCCCACCCCCAACTCCCAGCCACACACAGCTCTTTGCATAGATCCTGGGGATGGGAACTACAGTCCTCCTGCTTGCCATAGCAAGTTCTCTTACCTACTGAACAATTTCCCTGCAAAACGTTCCTAAATTTAATATTTAAAGAAAAAGTGGATCTGTAGGGAGATGAAATAAAACACTTTCCTGCAGATGAAATTCCTGTGATTCCAAAGGCTTACCTGCACATTTTTTAGCTGGTGAACTTTTCCATAGGATCTGTTTCCTGTTGTATAGATACTTCATTTTATCACAGGTTTTTGTAAAAACTAATGCGTGAACTAAGAAGAATATGATTTTTCTTATTCTTTTCACTTGAAGTCGGGCTAGATAGCTTAGGCTGACCTCAAATTCACAATCCTCTTGTCTTCACCAGTGTTAGGATAAATGCACCTCAGTCCAGTGCTAGAATTCTGATGTACTCCGGGATTACAGTGGGTAAGTTACCAACAAGATGGGCAGAATAGAACCTTGAGTACACAGAGTCTAACCAGGTGGCTTTAGATATATACAAGAAGGCAGGGGAGCTAGGGGTCACCAAAGTAAGTTTAGGTCTACAGAGTGGCTCCCACTGGGATGATGCTTCAGGTATGGATTGTAACTCAAGGAAATTCTGGACACTGTATTTATTTCCCTTCGCAAGCTGTTTTTCATGCTGTTTCTAGAATGTTTTCTGCAGAGAAGGGAGTTCTCTGTGTTAGTTTATCATAGAAAAGAAGGGACTCCAAGCAACATGGTCAGTCAGTGATACATGGATTCTCATGGAATACAGAAGTGGAGATAGCTGGTTTAGTGGAAAGTGGGAAAAATTCAATAGGAGGGGACTATTTAGTTTCTTATTAAACCAAAAGGTCATTTAGATTCATGCTTCCAAACACATCTCTGGAGACAGACCATGTCAGGGTCAAAACAGTATTTACTTTCCAAGAGAGCTACATTTCATCATTTCATATTTTTGACAGATATTTAATAAATATGACACTGATATTTAATAAATATGACACTGATGTTTTCCTTTTAGTCTAACATGAGTGACAACATGCTTACAAATCTACATAATTTATATCAGAGATAATTTATAAATCATCTACATTGACTTACACTTAATGCCTCTACATGAATTTGAAAATGCGACCATCTGAAAATTTCTAGGCATAAAATAATACTTAATTCCTACAAAATAATTATGAGACAGTCCATTTTTCACAGTCAACCTGTCAACTATGAATCAAGAGTGCAAAACAAAGAAAGGTATAAAAGAAAGGCAGAGAAATATGAGTTACGCAAAACTCTGATAACTCACTTTTCCTTACCTGAAACACTTTGGTCGCTGGGGGTTCCTAGTGAATTTGACAGTGTAAGATGAGTTGTGTCTTTTTACAGAGATATGCAGTCTTCAGTGTTTTTTTGTTTGTTTGTTTGTTTACAGCATCAGCTACTACAGAAATGATACTTCTTTTATGTCTTGTCTTGAAGGGTGGACAAAATAAAAACAACTGAAAACACTATAACAGACAGCAAATGATGGAAAATTTACAGTACAAAAAACAGTGTAAAAAGGAAGACAAGTTTAAATATTGTTGTGTAAGACAGGGACGAGAATAAGACAAGGATGAGAATAAGCAGAATGATAGGCTGGAACATCTGGGGAGGCAAATGTGGGGACAGAGAGAAGAGCCAGTTAATAACCACTGTACACCTTCCCAACAAATCCAAACTCTGACTCAACCTCAAACAAAGACACTCCCAGCCTACATCTGCAAATTCTCCAAGTACTTGGTTATAAACAGCTCTTTCTCTCACTGACATATATACACCCACCCAAGAGTCTAGCTGAAAACACATGCTTGCTATTCAAAAACCTGCGAACTGAAAACCAAAAAGCCAGTACTAAAACATACTAAATAGAAAAGGATAAAATTTAACACTGTGAAATGCAATAGGTTCCATTATAATCTTTCCCTCTCTCCTCCTCCTTCCAACTTCCCCACCCCCTACCTCCATCCCACCCCCACCCCACCACTGCCAGCAAAGCATAGCAACATGCAAGATAAGCAACAGGGCTGTAAGTTCTCTAGCCATGGTCAGCAGCCAATTCCTCTAATCATGCTGCTGCACATAAACCGGGTTTTAAACATGGGAGTGGGGCGGACTCCAATGTGTTCAAAGCCATGCATGCTGTTGTACTTCTGTGGGTTCTCCGATGGATACAGAGCATCAGGCTGCTGCAAGGGATAGTACTGCCTCTTTTGGTCCATAAGGATCTTTTATGTGGTCAACTTGGACAAATGCATTGATCTTTCAGTGGCCACCATACCTGGCCAAAGCTGCTGAGTCCAATTCATGCGCTGTGCTTCTGTAAGTCAGGAGGGAAATGCTGCTCTCCCCTGTGCTGGAATGCTTATTATTGCTTCTTTCAATTAGTATTGCCTTAAAGCTACACTACAAACCTCTCACTACCGATCTCCACTAGGAATTGATAGTATTTTAACTAGGAATATTTACCATGTGGCCTCAACTTAGGTAAAGGGGTAGCTTGTATGTGTCGTATCCATAGGCTCCAGGCACAAGAACATATCTCTTTACTAGCACCTTGTATATTTATCAGAAGTATCAATCAATCTTGTTTAATTTTTTTTAAAAATTATTTTTTTGACAAGGTTTCACGATGTAGCCCTAGGGATCTGTAATCACAGTGACCCACCTGCTTTTCCTTCTCTCAAGTGCCAGGATTAAATGTGTGCACCACTACCCTGACTTATTCCGTAATTTTTATGATCTTAAACTCAATTCGGACCTTCTCACAAACCTCAGATAAACACCTGAAGGTTCCTATTCAGGACCTTTATGCTGGCCAACCTGTTAGGGAAATGCTGAAAATATTGACCTTTTAAAATGATCATGTACATTAAAAATTCATCAGTCATTACTCAAAATCTGATTGCGTCCGTTTTTAATTTCCCCTTCAAATAGAACAAAAAGGAGTAAATGTTAACGATCAGTCAGATTTCGAGAACCTCTGCCTGGTTGGACATGGTGTGAAAAATACAGGTGCCTTGAGCCCAGCAAGGCCTTGAGATGGAACTCCCCTAAAGAGGAATGTGGAAGTCGGGGTTGGAGATGCCCCACGAGGGACAGCAGCTCCGTGGGCCAGCCTCGCCATCGCCATGGCTCGCAAAAGGCAGAACTGTACCTGACTCACGGATATGGGCTCCTCCGCTCCGCGGTCATCCGCAGACTTGGGCACCTCCAGGCGGTCGATGAAAGTCTGTAGCTCCTTGCGGAAGGCCTTCATCTGCGCGTTGATACGGTAGAGCAGCTCGTGCTCCCTGATGCGACTGCCGTCATCCTCCTCGTCCATCAGTCCGAACAGGTCCCCATTAGCCACGTAGATTCGTGCCTCTGTGATGATGGTGCTCGTGTCTGCGATGAGCCGATCGATGGTCTTGCCCAGGCGCTCGGCCTCGGAGCGGATGTCCTTCATCTGCTGCCGATCTGAGAAGCTCTTGGGCCAGGGCCCGGGTGTGGGGTAGAAGGAGCGGGTGGGAGTGAGGGAGCGGATGTTCCGCACCTCCTCTGAGTCGCTCTCGCCGCCGATTGGCCCTTCGCGCTTGCGATGGGGAGGCCTGGAGTCATCATCGCTTTCCTTCTTGCCCGCATCGCTCTCAGCATCGCTGTCGCGAGGGCTGCCACGGATACCCAGGTGTGAGGCCAGGTCATAGCGCTGCATGTTGGACATGAGCACGCGGTTCTCGTACTGCAGCTGCATAACCTTGCCGCTCAGCTCATTGATCTGCAGGCGCGCTGCCTTCAGCTCCTCCTGCAGGGCCTCTGTCTTGGCGTTGTCGTGGTGCCTTGAGCTGTCGTGGCCACTGGACTTGTACTTGTACTTGTTGAGCTCCGCAGTGATGCGTTTGTTCTGCTCCTCGAGGTCAGCCACATTCCTCCGCAGCAGCTCCGTCTCGTCTTCCACGAGCTGCAGGTGCTGTCGCAGCTCCGATAAGGACTCGCTCTGCTCCCTCATAAGAGGGTTGGAAGAGCCATTGAAGTCTTCGCCCCTCAGGTCATCCAGTTCTGCTTTCAGACCTCTGTTCTCCACCTCCAGTTCCACGATTTTCCTGCCCAGGATGTTGGCTTCTTCCTCCACCAGCCGCAGCCTCAGCTTGAGCTCGGCCTCCCTGGTGCTGGGAGGTCCCCCTGCTTCTCCTTTGGGTAGAGGACTGTCTAGATCTCCATAGAAGGATCTGTATTTCTGAAGTTCGTGTTCAAATCTGTCCTTTTCTTTGTCGATCTTGGCCATTTTCTTTCTCATCAGGGCAGCTTCTTCCTTAACGAACTGTAGCTGGCACTTGAGATCCTCATTGTCGTCCTCATTAGGGGAAAAGTGGGAAAGGACAGGAGATCATTTCTATGCAAATAGAGAAAACAACCGAGAAAGGATATCCTCTGGCAAAACTACGTTATTTTCTTTGTAATTACCTATCACATAGATCTGTGTTTTTTCCATATCACTTACAGTCTTTGCCCAATTAAAAATTAAGGTAGGGGAACTGGAGAGATGGCTCAGTAGTTAAGAGCACGGACTATCCCTCCAGAGGTTCTAAGTTCAATTCCCAGCAACTTCCAACCACATGGTGGTTCACAGCCATCTGTAATGGCATCCAATGCCCTCTTCTGGTGTGTCTGCACACCAGCTACAGTATATTCATATGCATAAAATAAATAACTAAATAAATATTTAAAAAAATAATAAGGTTGGATGTTCTGGAAACCGAAAGAAAAGAAGATAGGATGAGAAAGTCTGACCACCACTATTCAGGGATCATTGTGCTAACAGCTACCATTTCATGGGCCTCTTACCAGTGTTGTTTTTACTCTGAACTCCCCGCAAACTGCCCCAAGTATAAATTTGCTTGCTTTAAGGAATTATAGGTGTTTGTACTCACCCAATGCATTTTATTAACCAGACATTCTTTAGCTCTTTACAACAATTATTTGATTTAATAGAGCAGAGGCCTCAAACTACATGGTTTGTAGGTATTGAGGGAGATGTTCAAGGGACACAGTGGAAGAGAATAAACGTGGTATATAACTTTACTTCTCTCGGAAACTACGGCTCCTGAGCATTGTCAGGAAACAGTCCTCCCTCTATTGCTATTGAAGGAGAATTGTTGTCACAGCCCTGTTAAGAAGGGAAGAATGATCCCTGTAAGTGAGAATGCATAACTTTTGAAATAGGATGCACTGTCATCTGCTAAAAGGGATAGGATTGGCTCTGCCTGCTGGGAAAAAAAAGTAAAGTAGACCTGGTAAGGGTCCTCTCACATGTTCTTACTTCAACTAAATTGACATGTATTGAAAAAAAAACTGAAATAGTTTTTTAAAATCTCTCATAGTTCAATTATGTCTGTGGTAGTTTGAAGAATGGACCCATAGGCTCACAAGTCTGAACACTTGGTCCCAGGGCATTGCCAATGTCCTCTCTCTACCTTCTGTTTGTGGATTGAGGCATGTGCTTGCAGCTCTTCCCTGTGCCATGCCATTGCACTGTGACCTCCTAAAACTGGAAGCTCAATTACATGCTTTCATTATAAGTTGCCCTGATCATGGTATTTTCTCACAGCAATAGAAAAGTAACTAATACAATGTCCAAGAATATTTATTCCAAAGACCATTTTCAAAGTTCATTTGGGGTTCCTTATTTAGATATACAGATAGATTGGTCGACAGGCAGATATAGATATACAGACAGACAATAGATAGATAGATAGATAGATAGATAGATAGATAGATAGACCGTTGGATAGTTTTTGCCATAGGGGGGGTGGAATCTAAGGCCTGGCACATGCTCTACAAGCATTCTACCAACAAACAACATCCCAAATCTTTCTAAGATTAAAGTAAGCATCCCTTTTGAGGTGCATTCTAATAAAACAATACAGATGATGGGACACTGCTAGAGAGGTTCAGAAAGCAATGATGAAAAGCTACAAGTCTTTTGCCTTGAGAGAAGAAAGGGTTGGAGAGCTGCTAGTAGTGGAGAGCTGAACACCATAATCCTTCTCTCTTTAGAGCCTCACTCCATTAGAGCGACTGGATCTTTGACTCTTTACAGAGGGGAAGGTTCATCATGACAGAACACAGTTAACACACAGCAGAGCAGAGTCTGTAACCAGGCTGGTTGCAAAAGTGGTGGTATTTGAGCTGCTTCTAGAACAAAGGCACAAATGAGCAATCTAGGGCAGTGTGGTAAAGTTGAAGACCTAGGAGGCACCGGCCCTTTATTCTCCTTGAGAAGCCTCTCTTGAGCATGGAGAAAAGCTCAAAGAGCTGAGGTGAAACAAGTTTCACAGTAGAGATAATGAAGGCTGAAAGGATCCATCACAGGCTTCCGTGGGAGAATCCATTCCACAAGAGAAGACAAAAGCACCCATGTAGAAAAACTCTTGAGATCAAGGACGCCTTACAATGTTTAAGATCACAGAGCTCAAAGATACAAATATAGCCTGAAGTTCTGGACCATAGGTTCTTGGTAGGTTCTACTGATGATTTCAGGGACCAAAAGAACAAAGAGGAACAAATTCTGAGTGAAGAATACGGTCTTAGGTATTTATAAAGCTATCTTTGTGGGGCAGCATTGATAGAGACTAATATTAACATCTAGCAATAGGCATGTGGTAGCTCAGGACTGAGATCATGAACATTTATGTTCTTAGAATTATGGAAAGCTTCTCTTTGATTGAGGAATTTAAAAACGCAATGCCTTGTTACTATGGCTGAAGCGACTGTAACAGTAATGGAGACAACCAAACATGAGAAGGAAAGAAGGGCACAATGGGAAATGCTCAAAGGTTTGGCAGGTCACGAAGACCAACAATCAGGAAGCATGTCTGACTAGTGAGAATCAAATGTGCTTTCACACAGACTAAGTTCTATTGGAAAGTGTAATTAGATGAGCCTGGGTGGCTGGGTAGCATCACCTATATGGTGGAAAACTTTATTTTCTATTACAAAAAAACCTTTCTGATATTGACATATGGTGTGGTTTTAATCTAATTAGCACCACAGTTGCTTTGAAACAAACCACAGAATGGAGCAGAACAATTCTGCACTTTGCTGTGTCAAGCAATCCAAAGATAGAAGCATATCTGATTTGTATGCACATCAACTCTCCAACCCAAAGGAATAAAAACATATTTAAGACTTGGAAATATCCTTTATGTGAAAAAGTCCTTTTAAAGGAGATGTAGTGAGAGGAGGTGGGCACAGAAATTCATTTGCTCATTAGAGGCTAAGTCTTCTCAAGATACAAACTGTGCTTACCTTATGCAACTCTGAGAATTTAAGAACTCTTCATGCCAATGTGCTTTCTATATCTTATCTTATAACCTACTTGTAGCTGCATTTAAAACTGGCCCTAAAAGCAGTACTCATAGTTATTATAAAAAAAAAGAAAGAAAGAAAGAAAAAAGAAAAGAAAGAGAGAGAGGGAGAGAGAGAGGGAGAGAGAAAGAAAGAAAGAAAGAAAGAAAGAAAGAAAGAAGAAAAGAAAGAGAGGGAGAGAGAGAGGGAGAGAGAAAGAAAGAAAGAAAGAAAGAAAGAAAGAAAGAAAGAAAGAAAGAGAAAGAAAGAAAGAGAAAGAAAGAAAGAAAGAAAGAGAAAGAAAGAAAGAGAAAGAAAGAAAGAAAGAAAGAAAGAAAGAGAAAGAAAGAAAGAGAAAAAGAAAAAGAAAAGGAAAAAGAAAAAGAAAAAAAGATGCCCAAAGTAATTACTTGGACAATATTGGTAAAATATTTGCTCCACTGTTCTACATAAAAGGGGGGCAAGAAAACTCAAAACTCTCTGAGGTGTGAAACAAATTGTGATTTCTGATCATGGCAAAGATTCACTCATTGGAAAAAAAGGAATAAAATGTATATATAGAAGATATATGAGGTAGGAAACATGGAAACAGTAAATGGCTCATGCTAGAAGCTAATTTGCATTCAATTTTATATATACATAAAGAAGTTATTCTCAACTAAGCTCTGATGTATATGGAAGAGGAGTCTCTGAAAGAATAAGTAGCTTATCAAAAGTCATGTAGAGAGCATATAGCAACGATTTTACTATAAGTAACCATATTCAAAAGTGACTGCTCCCAAATTCCATTTACTATTACTTCTCAGTGAATAGAGTCAGTCTGCTTCTGGGGGAAGGTACATGGAATAAATCAAAGACGATAAAGTAGATTCACAAAATGAGATATAAAACTTATACAGATCATATTAAGTTAGGTCACATAACATTGCCATGACTATAAACTCAAATAAAAAAGTATGCTGACAATTTCTATTTAACCTAGAAAACAAAAATAATGTCATTTGGAAATGTGAACTGAGCATGCCCAGTGTTGACCACAGATCAAGATTTTTGACCAAGGTCAAATAGGATATTTCTGTTGACAAGAAGCCCTAAATAGGACCAATCAATTCATAGCAAGAATTATAATAAAATATAATTATAATATAATACAACATCTGGATCAATAGTCTTCAAGCTTGATGTAACAACTAATTGTCACCTTATAATTGTATAAAAATGCAATATGTTTTAAACTGGCAGCTTCCATACATGGGATTCTCATCCAAACTCCTCGAGTAGGCTTTAAAAATGTGATAGTACAGACTGAAAATCAATATGTGGAAATGATAGCAGAGATTGCATTACCATAGAATTACACTTACATTTTCCCCAGGAAGTCACTGTCCAGAAATCAAAACTTAGTGGACCAGGAGGCAGACTGATTTTTGTAAGGTGGTTGTCCTGAGAAGGGATCTAAGCTATGAAGTTATTGGCAAGTGGTTCCCACATGCCCCTGGAGGATTCAGTCTATTCAATCAGGAACAAGGGAAGGGATTCCTGAGCTGAATCCACTTTAACAGAATAAGTGTGATATATGAAAAAGGGAGATTTAAAAGATAAATTACTGGTTAAAGTTGGCCCAAGTTTTTAGGATGGGAAATGAACGACATCTTCTCATCACGGAAGACGGTAGGATTCATGGGGAATGATCCAAAGCAGAGTATTTAGTGTCTCTCTCTGTCTCTCTCTATCTATGTCTCTCTCTCTATCTCTCTCTTTTTCCTAGCCTAGCAGACCCCTCTCTCCCCCTTTCTGTCATTCTCTGTGTTCCCCCTTCTCTGCCTTCAAAGCTCTGCTCCAGTCTGTCTGCCTCTATCCCTTTTCTCCCCTTCCCCAAATAAAACTCCTTTCTGCCAGGTGTGTTGCAAAGTGTGATTTCTCAGGGGCACAACTTGGCAAGGGCCTTCCAGGCACCCAGCACTCGTGCCCTTAGGTTTTATAACACTCAGCTCTCCAGTTCTTCTTCTCACCAGTCCCTCCCCTCTACACAAAGTTTGCTTTTTTTTTCTTTCGTGTCACATATTTGTGCAATTAAGCTAAATCGATGTTCCACATGTGAGAGAATTATGCAATACTAATAGACTAGGAGTTAGACCCCACTGGTAGGCAGATAGGGAGAGGGACACTGCTAAGAAATAAGAGTGGCAAATTTCCAAAGTGGCCTGCTTCTTCCACTCCGTCTGGACTTCAGACTAAAGCTTGAAAGCTAAATATCCTGCTGGCCTTTGTCTCTTCCAGTAGCCCCATACTGATGAATTGGCTCAAATGGTTCATAGCCATTCTGTCTGCAAACTGAGTTGATCCTGTGCTACAGCTCTCCATACCCAAATACTACCAAGAGAGACCTAGTCTGCCAGGAGTGCTGACATAGCTGTGAGCACAGATAAGACCACCACTTCTGCTCCAAGGGAACCACCTGAAGCCATCAGGACACAGGAACCAAGGAGCAGCCTGGAACAGGATCTTTCTGGTTTCCATCTATGCCCAGAGCAGATCCTGTGCTATAGCTCTCCATACACAAATACCACAGGGAGAGAGGTAGTCTCCCAAGAGCACTGGCACACTTGTGAGCACAGGTAAGACCACCACTTCTGCTCAAATTTCTGGCCCAAAAGTGACCTTCCTAGAGCCATCAGGACACAGGAACAAAGGAAAAGGCAGGGGCAGGATCCTTTCAGTTTCCATCTGCACCCTGGAGATGACCCTGTGCCACAGTTCTCCATATCCAAATTCCTCCCACAGAGATCTGGTTTCTCAGGAGTAAGGACACACAGACTTGCAGGAGGGACAAATCACAGTCAGAGACAGTAAGACCAGCTAACACTGGAGACATCCAAGAGGAGTAAACTGCAGGAAATAATCAAACTCAGGGCTAAAATCAACCAAGTGGAAAGAAAAAGATGTATACAAAGAATCAGCAAAACCAGGAGCTGTATTTTTTTTTTTTGAGAAAGTCAACAAGAACGATAAACACTTATTCAGACTAACCAGAGGGCACAGAGATAGTTCAGATTAACAAAATCAGAAATGAAAAGAGAGTTATAATAACAGAAACTGAGGAAATTCAAAAAATCATCAAATCCTACTACAAAAGGCTATACTCAACAAAACTGGAAAACCTGGATGAAATGGACAATTTTCTAGACAGATACCAAATACTAAATTAAATCAGGATCAGATTAACCCTCTAAACAATCCCATAATCCCTAAAGAAATAGAAGCAAGCAGTCATCAAAAGTCTTCCAACCAAAAAAAACCCAGGACCAGATGGCTTTAGTGCAGAATTCTATCAGACCTTCAAAGAAGACCCAATACCAATACTTTTCAAACTATTCCACAAAATAGAAACAGAAGGGACACTACCTAATTCGTTCAATGAAGCTACTGTTCCTCTGATACCCAAACCACACAAAGTGTGGATGCTTTAGTCTTTCTTAGAAGGTGGAACAAAATACTCTCAGGAGGAAATATGGAGACAAAGTGTGGAGCAGAGACTAAAGGAAAAACCTTCCAGAGACTGCCCTGCCTGGGGATTCATCCCATATACAGTCCCCAAACCCAGATGCTATTGGGGATGCTGGGAAGTGCTTGCTGGTTGGAACCTGATATGGCTGACTCATGAGATGCCTTCCCATAGCCTGACAAATACAGATGGAGATGCCTGCAACCAACCCTGATGGAGAAGTTGGAAAAGAGACTGAAAGTGCTGAGGGGGGTTGCAGCCCCTTAGAGAAACAGTGTCAACTGGCCAGAACCCCCACAGCTCCTGGGGACTGGACTACCAACCAAAGAGTACACATGGAGAGACCCATGGCTCCAGCCGCGTAGGTGGCATAGAATGGCCTTGCTGGGCATTAGTGGAAGGAGAGGTCCTTGGGCCTGAGGGGGCTTGGTGTCCCAGTGTAGGGGAAAGCCAGCATTAAAAGTGGGAGTGGGCGGGAGGGGAGCACCCTCATAGAAGCAGGGGGAGCAAACATGGGATAGGGGGTTTCTGGAGGGGAGACCTGGAAAGTGAACAATATTTGAAATGTAAATAAAGAAAATATCCAATAAAAAATATCCAATAAAAGTTCATGGCCAAATCAGGACATATGTGAGTCAATCAACAACCCTAAATCTGGGGAGAAATTTTCTTCAAAGGCTTTTAAAGCTGCCTCAAGAAGAAAGGGCTTTTAGCTCCCCACCCTAACCCCTGTGCTTTGCAGGGTTTATCTCTGGACATCTGCTCAAATTGGTGTTCTGCACCTTCCCCTTCAACTGCTGATTTTCTTCAGTGCTTGAGTTTCTCCAACTGCCTCCTGATGTACTTTAGAGTTTTGTCTGCCCTTTAATTGTCTAACTGACAGAGAGTATGAATCTGGTTGAGAGCCCTAGACTGCATCAAAACTAGTTTATCCATTGCACCCTTGTTCCAATGTTCTTGAGCCCACGTTATTTATTTATTTTTAGCTTATTTTTAATGCTTTCTTTCCTTTCCTTTGTCTCCCTGGTACCAAGAATGGCATCATCAGCTGCAGGCTCTCTCACCTGTTACCTCTTCCTACAACATCCTTTTCTTTATTCTTCAGATGCTATAGGAACAGTCATTCATTAATTATGAGAGAATGAGATTAGCACTCACAGAAAGCATTATGTGTTGCTATGGGCTCACAGTGAAACAGCTCATAATAGGCATGCTAGTTTATAAGGAACTATTCCGAACATATTTTACCACCCAAGTCTACAGCTACATAATTGAGATGCATGGTTGGTGTGCTTCACATAAACCTATCTAGCCATTATACTTATATATAAATGTAGCTTGCTAAATGTGCATTTGGACATGCTCCGTGTAAGCTTTAGATGTTTATTTTGACATACCTCTGTGGGTGTCTGCTGAGCCTTTTTTTCAGATTTTGGCAAATCTTTACTTCCTCTTCTTTTTAAGGATAACTGAAACAAAGCAAGAACATGATGAATTTGTTAAATGATAGTTCTTAACACTTTCTGTTTTTAAGTACCCTAACCTCATATAAAACCAAGACAAATAAATAAGTCCCCAAAAGAAGTAAAAATTCCCAAGACAGAGTCAGATACAATTGCACTAGAAACATGATATAAATCACAGTAAACTATCCCTAACAATTAGCCATATACTTTGAAGTTCAGAAAAACAACTCGGACAAAATACAGATCAGTGACTCAACTTGCTACAGAGCTCACAAGTAGGCAAGTGAGGCAAGTGTCCTGTTAGCATTCTTCATCGACAAGCAAAAGAAAAGAGGAAAGTAAGTTAAGTTTTTCCTTTGTTGGTTAGGTTGCCACAACTCTCCAAGACACTTCCAGTGGACTCATGTAGAATTTACATATTTTCATCATCTCACCCACCACATACCCCTTCAAACAAATACCCATGGCATGCAGTGGGGAGTGGGAAAGAAGAAGTCAGATGGGAGTTCTCCATCTCATGGAGCAGATGGCCTGGGAACCTCCAGGAAGCTTGGGTCATTACATAAAGGCTCCCCTAATTGATGTGCTAGTTGAAACAGTAATTCACAGATTAACTAGAGTCTGTGTCATGGATGAGCACTTTATAGCTATTGATGCTCACCTCCATTTCTTAAATTTATTTAAAGTTTATTTTGATGCTAAAGGATCTTTAATTTTCAGAATGTATTTTTAAGAACATAATTTTTAAGGCTCAAACTAACAAGGATAAAATTACAAAGTTCTAATTTTATAAAAGCTATTAACTTATAAACTATCAAAGATAATTAAGGTGTGCAAGTTAATGATCAGTCACTTGTAAATGACCAAATTCTTTAATATGCCTCAGAACTATATTTGCAGTCATGCAAAGTACAAATGCAAATTATTTATAGTGATAAGCTTAGAGAAAATGACCAATTTATCTTTCAGTATGTTTTCTATATTTGTTGCTAAAATTAATCCTAAAGCAAGGAATTCAAAACAAATTTAAAGTAAACTTAAAGTTTGTTTTGTCAAAAATAAGATTCAAAATAAAGTATATATTTTTACAAAGTGGTTATGAAGAGTTGAGTGTTTGTGTAAACTGGGTTAACTTACATATGCTGGCATGGCAGATTTCCCCGAGGCCCAAGCTCTTTTCCTTGGATGGAACAATCCCACCAGAGAAAGTTGCATGTTAGCCTCATGACAGAATACAGATATATGGAAAGAATGCATGCCAGAAGTCTGCTGCTGCTGCCTGTGAGCCTGCGCTGCTCCTGCTGTGCAGGCCAGATCCAAAGAACCTTGCTGTGAACAGGAAAATCTTGTACCTAAGCCTGACTACTATGGGACCCTCAAAATAGTTCAATTGGACAAATCGTTTACTCTGACTTTTATTTTTTCCTCTTAGTCAAAGCTAATTCCAGGGTTCATACCCTAACCATTCCATTATTAAAGGAAGCTGCCAGATACACTGTCTTCAAATTCACAGCTTTGGAATGTTATTCATAATATAAAAGCAGTATCTTTGGAACTTTACTAGACAATCCTATAAAAAACAAGAGGATAGGATTCTATTTCTCTTTTAAATTGTCAGTTAGATGCTGACTTTAACTGACTTATTTTATAAAAGCTTCAAGGGTCTTGCTCCTTATGCAGGAATATAATATAAACAAACAGTTTATAGGAACTTATTCTTCTACAGGACTCTGGTGCATGGCCCAGCCAACTGTACAGTTGAATTTTACCTTCTGTAAACTTTATGTTTCACCTTATATTGACTAGTGATCTTACTTTGTTTCTTTGTCCTCAAAAAGTTGTACACTTTGACCTCCTGGCTTATCTTCAGGGTCTTTCTCAAGTTTTATCATGGCCCCTTAGATAAATTTCTTCTGAGGCAACTAAGGTTGCTAAATTTTCAGCTTGAAGCAGTTAGAGAGATTGGCACCCCCAAACTCATGAAAGCAGTTCAGGTGACCAATGAACCATGAGTCATCCAACTTATCTGTGTTCTTGCCACTCTAGTTATTGTTTTCAGGACTCTGAATTAAAACAGCTGGACTGAATTCTTACTTGAATTAATTAACCTGTCTTGACAGCTTTCAGAAAAACCCTTAGAGAAATCTCAGACCAGCTTAACATCCACCAGGGCCAGCTAGATTCCTTTCTTGCTGCAGTATTTCAGAAGAAAAGGAGACTAGATCTGAATATTAATAATGATGGCATTTGTGCCCTCCTCCAAGGCCAGTGCTTCTTCTACACTAATACCCATACCTGGTTTGAGATGAGGACCCACACACAGGGAACATAAAATTTCAATCACAAGCCTCCTCCTAAGTTAGGGGTTCCTGCTTCTCCCACCCCAGAGTCCTCCCTCTGTTTATGTCTTTTCTCCTTGCTCTCTGTTTTAAATGTTTTACTTACTGAATGTCACCATTTAACCAAACCAAATGTATAATTTCTCCCAATGGCTCTCACCCCACAAACAGCTTCGTTGGTTCTATTTGTTCTCTGATAACATCTGCGAAAGGACTGTTCAGGCACTGTGGAGAAACTCTGGCTGCAGGAGGCCTTCAACCTTCATCCCAGGCCAGATACAGTTCTTTACAATAGTCCTGTACTTTTCTCTCCTTTCTGTATTTTGGTGTTCTCCAGTTTCTGCTAGCTCGCTGAGGTGCAGCAGTCCAGCAGCAGGACTAGTCTGAGTCAGCTCCATGCCCACTTCCTCTGACTCACTCCACCCCTCCCCTCTCTGCTCCTCCGTTTCTTCTCACTTTCCTGGAAAATCTCTGCTTTACTCTGCAACCATATCACCTGCTTACAGATTATTATTCAAAAGTTTCTCCAGAAATGAAGGGTGGAAATCACGTGGTCCATCACAGCCAATCAAGTTAAACTTCCCTCCTGCTAACTAACCTGAGGACTCCTCTCTTCAACAGCACTGATCTAGCACCCTCCAACAGTGACACTCCTCAGCATGAAACAACTTAAGAGCCTATGCCCCCCATTTTTCTGCATCTCCTGTTTTCTGTCTCCTTAGATTTTGAAACGATAGTTTCCTGCTCAAAGACCACACCTTCCAGCTTCATTTGAGGCCAGGCAAAGTAACTCCAGAGAAGAGAACCATAAGAGAAATTACCATGGTTCAGTAATTTCCACCCATATAAATGCTTGCAGCCATCTTCCTTCCCAGACTTCCTTTATCACCTTCATAGTATAAGACATTTCTCAACACCCAAGTGGATGAAACTTTGCCTCTTCACGTTGTCTACCAAGGAAGTTGTTCCTGCCTATGTAAGATCAGAGACCTCTGTTTTCCAGCTTTCCGTCTCTTTTAAGCCACCTCAGAAATCCTCTTAGAATTGGAAGCTCTGGTTTCTGAGTCAGCTGTTGGCAAGAAACAGTGCAGAGAATACCAAGAATATAGGGGGCGGAATTAGAAAAATCTGAAATGCCACCTGTGCCACAGCCCTAATAAAACCAATGCAATCCCCATTCTTTGAACAGTTCCCAGTTTGCTCACCGTGGCCTGTTAACAATGCTACAAAAATGCTGATGAGTAGCTGCCCTGGGGTGTGCACTAATTCATGGCAATGCTGAACGTGTACCTCAACTAATTGCTTTGAAGATATTGAACCAAGAACTTAGCAAAATCGATAAACAAATGTCTTCCCAAGTTCAGTTACTAAAACAGCACCACTAATGTCACCAGAAACAGTTAGAAAATCAACTCCTTGAAACCCTTCCTAGGTCTAGTGAGTTAGAAACATTGAGGCTGATCTACAACTTAATAAAATCTGTAAGTTCTCATTTTTTTCTTGTGACAGAGTTGAAACTCTGTTGTCCAAGCTAGCCAAAACTAGCAACCCCTTGCTTCATCTTCCTGAGTGACAGGATTACAGATGGAAGCAGCACATGTAGCCTCAACCTCTGATTCTGATGATAAGTGTGCCAGTAAAATTACCTAAGCCAGACAGCTTAATTGGGTTCCAGGATTCTCATGATAGAAGGGAATATCTTGTTTCTGCACATTCTCACAAATGATAAATGTTATAATGATAAAACCTGTATGCATACCCCTACATGCAACTACCACCCTACCCCCCAATCAATACATGTGGGAAAACCCCAAATAATTTGGTACAAAGAAGAATCATATTCTTATCCATGTCTGTGCCCACGAATTGTTTCCAATTAGATCACACAGGACAAAGAATTAATCCAGTCTGTGGCTAGACCTAGTGGAGAAATACAGGCATGATTTTTAGAATGAAGTAATGTCTCATATTGAATCTGATATGTAAGTAGCCAGGCCATGGTAGATGGAAAGAAAGAAGGAAGAGAGAAGGAATTGTAAAACTTTTATGTAAAAATACAATATATTCCTGAGAAACATAAATTAAGTGTGGATGTGAGGGAAAAGGAGATGCATGACCTGAGATACCTGTTGACCCAAGTCAAATCTGGAAAGACGTAGAACAAGGTCTGGATTCCACCTCATTGGTGTCAAATGGTTGCTTTAATTAGAAGCAGGGGCAACTTTTAAGGGAAAAGGGTGTTATTAGACCATCACAGTTCAGAAATACAAAGGCACACAGATGGCAGCCCAAATGGCTTCAAGATGAATGGCAGATGTGCAAGAGTTAGGGGGAAAAACATGCTCTAGTTCTGAAACTATTGTTTGTTCTTTGTGTCTTATGCATTTCACATATATAATGTGATGTTCAGTTTTAATTGTCAACTGGAAGCAGTATAGAATCACCCAGGAAAGGGAATATCAATGATGGATTGTCTAAATTAGATTGGTCTGTGGAAGTGTCTGTATATAGATTATGTTAACTGAGCTGGAAAAACTTGCCCAGCCTGTCTGGGACTATTCTCTAGGCAGCAAATCTTGACCTGAATGAGTGGAGAGAAGGGCCCCAACCACAAGCCTGCATTCATTCATTCATTCATTCATTCATTCTCTTTCTGTTCTTGTCTGTGGCTTATTCCAGCTGCTTCAATTTCCTATTGTCTTGATTTGCTCACAGTGACAGACGGACTAAAACTGGAAACCATGAACTAAATCAAACCCTTTTTCCTCTAAGTTGCCTTAGTCAGCACTAAGAAACACGGTAAATCAATGTTATTGAAAATAATTTTTCTTCTAAAGTAGGTTGAATTGATTCAAAATGGGACAAAATTATTTAAGGCACTAAACAGAGTTATCTAAAAGCAACAAATGAATAACACATGAAAGACACAAGACAATGGAAGAAGCTGTTGTTCCAGGATGGAAGAATTGCAACACAGTTACCCAGCAAGCCAGACTGTTGAGGGATTCTGCAAAATTAAACTGCATGAACAGCAGGAAGAAAGACGCAGAGAGAGGTAAGTATATTTAGAGACACATTTACTTCAGAGGAGAAACAATGGAGGCAGGGAACCTGAAGACAGGAGAGAGACGACAATGAAAAATGGATTTGCTTTCAGAGCTAAGAAAGTTAACACTGTCCTGTGGCCAATGTTAAAAGGAAACTGATGAGTTAGCTCTGGAGAAATCCTGAAACTAGGGCACTCTTTACTGGGAGATACCTTGTGTTTTACTCTCATTTAAATAACATTCAAATGTGGGCTAAATGAAGCTCTGTGCAAAATCCCTCCCCTTGAAATAAAGGTGTGTTGCTTTTAAGAAGATTGTGGGACTAGAGTAAATTTAAGTATCACATTCAATGTTTTAATAAATATTTATCATCTAGTCATGTTCCAGTATGATTTAATTAACTTTCTGATGTCTATAAAAGAAAGGCAGGAGACTAATAAGCATAGAGAAACATGTTATAGTAATGACATCTCTTT
Source organism: Mus minutoides (assembly GCA_902729485.2). Lineage (NCBI taxonomy): Eukaryota > Metazoa > Chordata > Mammalia > Rodentia > Muridae > Mus > Mus minutoides. Next base: position 1,168,512 of record LR749793.1, read on the forward strand.
GTTTCTTTTATTGTTATTCTGCTCAAATTTCACGAACTCAGTCTAGAAGTTTCTGTGTGTCTGTATGTGTGCATGTGTCTGTGTCTGTCTGTATGTGTGTCTACATCTATATGTATGTGTGTGTACATTGTGTCCTGGTGTGTGTATGTGTACACATGTGTGTGTGTATGTATTTATATTTGTATGTGTGTATATGTTTTATGTATTTGTGCATGTATGTATAAGTATGTGTATTGTGTAAATATGTGTGTGTATGTGTAAGGGAGGAATCAATTTGGCCAGTGACAACAGCATCTCACACCTCCTCTGTTGCCAGCATGGGCACTTTAGACAGTTCTCCATAGATGTTTGTGAGATATATTCCTTGCTCACTTTTTCTTTGCATTCTCAGACATAACTTGTCTGAAAGAGGCTGCTACACCTCCTCCCAAATGAAAGCACAGGAGTGTTCCCAATAATTATGTGTGCATGGCAATTATATAAAATGGATTGTTTATGTTCTCAAAGTGCTAGAAGATTGCTCTTCTAATTGAAATTTGGTCTACTTCTGCTTCTCCCCTGACCCATTTTGGTTATTTTAACAGAGAGTTTGCTGTGTAGTCTTGACAGGCTTGGTACTCACTATGTTAACTAACCTCAATCCTCCTGCACCTCTCAGATCTTGAATGCTGGGATTTCAAGTGAACCCCCAGTAGATGCCATCAAAAGATATATTACATACATCTTAATATAAACTGAGATCCATTTGCATGGTGATTAAATCAATAAACTAAGCATATTAATGCCAGTGATTTTTTTTTTTTTTGGTTTTTCGAGACAGGGTTTCTCTGTATAGCCCTGGCTGTCCTGGAACTCACTTTGTAGACCAGGCTGGCCTCGAACTCAGAAATCCACCTGCCTCTGCCTCCCAAGTGCTGGGATTAAAGGCGTGCGCCACCACGCCCGGCAATGCCGGTGATTTTTACAAGCAACAAATACGGCTATGTCCTTTTTATTATTTTATGTATATCGCCTCTTTGAGTCTGTCTGTTGCTCTGAGTTTGACATCATAGTCTCAGTATCATGGCATTATAGCTGGCTAAACTACCCAGCTGGCAGATATCAAACCAGCATTTACACAGTCAGTTTCAGAGTTCTTGCTCTGAATAACTACATACTGTGATGCACAGGAACAGAAGTGAAATCTAGCAACTAGCTTTATTACTTCTCTATGCTTTCAGAGTATAGCTGCATAGTCATGTGAACATCCTTGCACATATTACACAGATGTATTGTGTCTTCCATCACCTATACAATAAAAGTGATGTACACACTGGTTCTCATAAGTTCTACCTGTCATGTCAACACTGGAGGGATGTCTAGGTATATACTACCAGAGGCTGGAGGGAAACTGAAAGAAGCAGGAACCTGTCTCAATCAGGTCTTGGAATCTGGGCTTGGCAGCAGATTTTTCTCTAGTATTTAGGAAGGAGGCATGAGGATCAGGAATTAAAGGTTGCCAACTTAGCGAAATAGCAAATTTGAGACTAGCATAGGCTGTAGGATACCTTATATCCAAACAAAACAAAACAGAAACTAAAAAACCAGGCCGTAGAAGGGCACAAAAGGGCCCCTTACCTTTAAGCCAGCCTTGTCTTCACTGACATGAGAAAGCCTGGGATAGCAAGTGAGGCTCTGCTGCCCACATTGTCTGTTTTCACCCTATAAGGGTGGGCTAGGTTCCCAAGCTGTATACAAAAGCATGATCTGTGTTTAAAGACGAATGTGGGTAAGAGAGGCAGAAGCCAGGATGGTTAGCCCAGTGCATTCTTCACCAAATCTCCCAGTTTCACATACAGTCCTTAGCGTATTCAATAATATGTTAATCCTAGAAATGTTGGGCAGGGTCACTCTATGATCCATGAAAGCCAGTTTCAGATTCACTGTGATCCCTTTTTCGGATGCCACTGAGTGCTGGCATGACAGGCATGAACCACCACACCTGGCTTTTAAAAAGGTTCTCACTAATATATTTCTCTAGGACATTTACCAATATTTGAATTCAGAAAATAATTTTTAAGGAAAGCTTTAAATTATTTGAAAAAGCTCACCTCCCAGATCTAAATAGCAAATGCATCTTTTAATAAAAGTGTTTCAATTAGCACCAAAGGTGTGATCTGAGTTAAGAGTGAATGAAACAAATCCAACATTCACACTTATTACTGGGCTTGACTAATATCACACAGCTTTGGAATGTTTCTTCTATCTGAACTTACTTTTCATTCTTTATCTTCAGGAAGAGATTTTATGCACATCTTTATAGTTACCTCTTCTGAGATCTAACTTTCAAATTAAAATCTGTCAACTCCAGGATTGTGTACAGAGAGTGGAACATTTGGATCACTCAGTCTTAAATTAGATGTGTGCACCAACTCATTCCCTTCAATGTTCACTGATTATGAAAAGGAGGAAAGAATATTTAAAGAGCCAGAGGTGGTGGATTACTCCAAAGAAACACCATCTTTCAGGCACACCAGTATTGGTGCATATAATAACTCATAAAGACTATACCAGTATTGGTGCATATAATAACTCATAAAGACTATACCAGTATTGGTGCATATAATAACTCATAAAGACTATACCAGTATTGGTGCATATAATAACTCATAAAGACTATACCAATATTGGTGCATATAATAACTCATAAAGACTATACCAATATTGGTGCATATAATAACTCATAAAGACTATACCAATATTGGTGCATATAATAACTCATAAAGACTATAGCAGTATTGGTGCATATAATAACTCATAAAGACTATAGCAATATGCCCAAGTCTGCCAGAGGTTCAAATCAGATAGAATCCCAACGTTGAGAGGGGGAAGTAGACATGGGACTCCAATGCTTAGCCACAAAGCTATCTACAATTGATACTAGATGACAAATGGAAAACCAGTTTTCTCCAATGGAATGTTACTATGTGCATCAACTGCACTGCAGGACAGAGCAACACCCAATGAACTCAAGTGGGTTTGGGGGGTGGTTTTTTTTTTCATTTTGCTTTCTTTTGACTTGCTCTTATTTTATTGATTTATCTAATTGGCTTTTTTGGCTGTTTGTTCTGATTTTCATGTACACATGTATAAAATATTATATATATATATATATATATATATATATATATATATATATATATATATATATATATATATATATATATATATATGTGTGTGTGTGTGTGTGTGTGTGTGTGTGTGTGTGTCTGTGTCTGTGTCTATGTGTCTTGTGTCTGTGTGTCTGTGTGTGTGTCTGTGTGTGTGTCTGTCTGTGTGTCTGTGTGTCTGTGTGTGTTATTTCCTTTCCTGTATATATGTGAGGAATAGTCAGAGGGCAGATTGGGAAGAGGATAAGAAATGGACAGTAAAAAAAAAAGATTAAATAATAATAATAATAATAATAATAATAATAATAATAATAATATCCCAAACAAAAAAGCTCAGGACAAGATAGATTTAGTGTAGAATTCTATCAGACCTTCAAAGTAGACCTGATACCAATTTCCTTCAAACTATTCCATAAAATAGAATGAGAAGGAACATTACCCAACTTGTTCTCTGAAGCCCTCTGACTGTTCCTCATCCCATACACCCAAGCCCTGTCTCGTAGAGGATATCCCCACTCCCCGGTCCAAATCTTCAGTAGAGATTTCTAAACCTTTTGGCTGGTATCTAACTATTTATATGTGATATGAATATTATAATGTGCCTTTGATTTGAGAAGTAAGGTACCTTAGCCTTGAGATCAGTTTTTATTAACAAGTTGGCAGACTTTCTGACTGGCTATCCATACTAAATCAGGATGTTTTTGTAATGTCAAAGAAATTATTTGTTTAATAAAAGTATCTCAACAGTAGTTCGGAGTCCCTTGGGGAACCTTGGGGAATCAATTGCTCTGATACCTAAACCACACAAGGACCCAACCAATAAAAGAGAACTTCAGACCAATCTCACTTAGGAATATCTATGGAAAACATACTCAATAACATTCTTGCAAACCAAATCCAAGAACACATCAAAACCATCACTCATCACAATTAAGTAGGCTTCATCCCAGGCATGCTAGGTTGGTTTAATATACAAAAAACCATTAACGTAATCCAGTATAAAAACAAATTCAAAGAAAAAATTTATATGATCATTTCCTTAAATGCAGAAAAAGCATTTGACAAAATACAACATCATGTTAAAAATATTGGAGAGATCAGGTATTCAATGCCCATGCCTAAACAAAATAAAAGCAATTTACTGCAAACCAAGAGCCAATATCAAATTAAAAGGAAACATACTTGAAGCAAACCCACTGAAGAGACAAGGATGCCCACTCCCCCATATCTATTCAATATAGTATTCCAATTGTTAGCTTGAACCATAAGACAACAAAAAGAGATCAAGGGGATACAAATTGGCAAAGAAGAAGCAAATGTATCACTATTTGCAGATGATATGATAGTATACATAAGTGACACCGAAAATTCTACCAGAGAACATCTCCAGCTGATAAGCAACTTCAGCAAAGTGTCCAGATATAAAATTAACTCAAAGAAATCAGTAGCCTTCCTTTTTACAAATGATAAACAGGCTGAGAAAGAAATTAGAGAAACAACTCCCTTCACAATAGCCACAAATAATATAAAATATCTTGAGGTAACTCTAACAAAACAAGTGAAAGACCTGTATAACAATAACTTCAAGTCTCTCAAGAAAGAAATCAAAGAAGATCTCAGAAAATAGGGAGATCTCCCATGGTCATGGATTGGCAGAATTAACATAGTAAAAATGGCCATCTTACCAAAGGAAATCTATATATTCAATACAATCCCCATCAAAATCCATCCATCCATCCATCCATCCATCCATCCATCCATCCATCCATCCATCCATCCATCCATATGTATCAATCAATCATTTATCTATCTATTGTAGTGACAATGGTGTCCATGTGTGGTTGGTCTTCTCCAAATGCCTGCCGAGCCCTGCTTGATTCTCTTAACCCTGCATCACTAAACTGATATTTGCTCATTGCAAACACAAAATCCAAGAACGAAAACAAAATAGAATCAATAAGAGAACCATTAATTTTAGTTCAATAATTTCAGTATACCAATCCTGCATGATGTTTAGCAAGGGCAACTTTTAAAAGTCAGTGTCTCAGAAGAGATAATATCTCTTAGTTTTTCCTGAAAAGAATTGCAAGATTATTGTTTACAGTTCAGTTGTACAGAGATTGTGGTTGAAAGTCATTAAGTACATAGTATTTTTAGATGGCTATATGATGGCATATGAAAGCAAAGATGGCTTGAAACTGAAGCCATGTACTCTAACAGTGAAGAACTTAGCACTAGCTAGCTTAGCTTAGGTTTCTCTTTGTACTAATGGAGTCTAGCCTATGGTCTCAAGGTCTGAATGAACTGGCTTTTTAATTCCTCAATTCATTTTTAAGTTCAGTAATTAAGAAAGCTGAAAGTTACATAAATATGTTAGAAGAAACCAAAATCCTTAGAGTTAATAGCAATAGAATTAAAAACAGAATAACTACCAATAAAGCCCTTATAAAATACAATTATCCTAATTTACACTTAACTGGACCTCTAAGAGCTATAAATATATAAATATATATAAATATAAATATATAAATATATATA